>CAJQZJ010000542.1:1671004-1703091 GCA_907164525.1 Lophiomys imhausi | reverse complement strand
CTTGCATCACAATTTTAAAAACATCTTCTTAGATCCAGAACACCCTCTTGATTCCTAAACAACTCAAAATTTAACTATGAGACTCTAGCTATCTATTCTTCAACCACCTCAGAGACCTGAGAGGGATAAAATCTCCATTTCCTTGTTGAATTTTTCTTCCACATTGCTGTTTTCATTTTTTTACGTTTATTTATTAATTCAAGTTACATCTCCATCATAGCCTCCTCCCACCCTCTACTCCCCCTCCTACCTATCCTGCTCCTCCAGTGTAGGGTGCCCCCACATATTAGCCCCCCTTAGTTCATCAGACATGAGGGCTAAGAGCTTCTCTTGCACTGGGGCCTACATGGCAGCTCCACTAAGGTAAAGTGTCCCACTAACAGGTAACAAAGTCCATGTTCCTGTTCCTTTGAGTCTGTTTGTTGTAGGATGATTATCCTGTATTATATGACTAAAATCCAATTATAAGTGAATACATGCCATGTGTGTCTTTCTGGGTCTGGGTTAGCTCACTCAGGATGAGCTTTTCTAGTTCCATCCCTTTGGTTTCAAATTTCATGATTTCCTTGTTTCTGATAGCTGACTAGTATTCCATTGTGTAAATGTACCACAGTTTTTTTTAATCCACTCTTCAGTTGAAGGACATCTGGGTTTTTTTCTTCCAGGTTGGTGATGTTTTCATCCCTACTATTGATTTTTGTATCTATTTTCTTAACTTTTTTTCTGTGTTTCTGACATTCCTCACTGGTTCCTGGATTGAATTAATCTGCTTGTTTGTATCCATCTTAAAGTCATTGATCATTTTTACTAGTTAACTTTTGAAATCTTTATCTAGTATTTTACCTAGTTCAGTATCATTGAGCGGTAGTTGAAGTGGACTAATGATGACTTACTTTTTCATGCTTCATGTGTTTCTTGTGATACACTTTGATAATCTGTGCTTTTGATATCTCTTCCATTTTGATTTGGGGATCTTATTGAGCAGCTACTCTTGAAAGTTCAATTATACTCAATGAGGAGAAAACAAACTGCTGTAACAACATCAACTTTTACAATATCGGGTAATTGATTACTAATCACCAATGTCCATTTTCCAACAAGTGAAAATACTACTGTAGAATGTGAAGAAAGTTTAACAATTGGTTAGAGTAAAAGTGGAAATAGTAAATGAGCAAGATAGATGAAGAAGGAAGAAGAGGGTAGAATTAGAGGAAAAACAAGGCTAAAGAAAGTGAAAAGAAAAGATGAGTTGTAAGATGGATGAATATGATCAAAATACATTGTGGGAAATTCTCAAATAATTAATAAAATATTATTTTTAAGTCGGGCAGTGGTGGTGCACGCCTTTAATCCCAGCACTTGGGAGGCAGAGTCAGGCAGATCTTTGTGAGTTCGAGGCCAGCCTGGTCTACAAAGTGAGTCCAGGACAGCCAGGGCTACACAGAGAAACCCTGTCTCAAAAAAAAACCAGAAAATATATATATATATATATTATTTAAAAAAAACAAAGAAAAAGAAGAGTGAAAATTTTTAGAGATCAAAGAGATTAGAAAAGATAAAGAAATAATGAAGCTCCCAGAGTTCAGTTCCCAGCATCCACATGGTGGTTCACAACCCTTTGTAATACCAATTCCAGGGAATATGATGCCCTGCAGGCACGAGACATACATAATATGAACATATATGCAGACAAAACACCCATCTAGATAAAATGAAAATAAATGAATCTTTTTTGTTGCTGTTGTTTGGTTTTTTAAGATAGGGTTTCTCTGTGTAGCCCTGGCTATCCTGGAACTCACTTTGCAGACCAGGATGGCCTCAAATTCACAGAGATCCATCTGTCTCTGCCTCCCAAGTGCTGAGATTAAACATATGTTATCATTGTGCAGCAATAAATCTTTTCTAAAAAGACAAATATTTAAAAAGAAAAGAGTTCTCAATAATGAGAAAGTTTGAAAACAAAATTAGGTAAATGTAAAAGGGAGAATAAAAAATACAGTATGAGTTCTTAGCTAGGTATGATGACATATAGGTGTAATGACCACACTTGGTGTTCAGGCAGGACTATCAGGAGCTCAAGACCAGATTCAGTTACATAACAATTCAAGGCCAGCCTGAGCTACATGATGAGCCAGTTTTTCTAAAAGTGTTTTGGGCAAAAACAAAAACAAAAAACAAAAGCCTAATAAGATAAAGTCACACTACAACTAAAAGTATAATAAAATAAGAAAATATAGGGAACAAAAGAAATGAAACAGGGCCTCAGAGCTTAACATGACTCCATGATGGGAGTACCATTCAGCTGTAAAACTCAACATGTAGACAGTATCACCTGCCAAAATGAAAACAAAGGCCTAATCCATCAAAGTCCACAGTTCTGGGAAAATCTCTAAATGTACTAACCTTGCTTTTGGCTTCTGTAGTTCTGATTCTGGCTAACTGTTCTTGTTAACTGAAGTATGTCAACCCAGGGCATGGTTTTTGTGCTTAAAAACTCACCCTGAGAAATGCTTGGGGCTACACTGGGATCTCAAACACTGAGTGTAGTCACCAGACTGCTAATAGAGACTTTCTATTGGCTTAAACATGTATCTGAGCAGTCTTCTCTGATAAATACCACACAACAAAAAAAGAAAGATTAACCAGTAGTGAAGGAATGCATAAATAAAATCATATGAATGTGTGAAGACTAAAAACTAAAAACATATTTTTAAGATGTTTTATGTGCTCAGATGTTTTGCCTGCATGTATGTGTATATAAAATGTTCATACCTAGTTCCTGCAGAGGCCAAAATGGGACATTGGATCTTTTAGAAGTGGATGACCCACCATGTGGGTGCTAGGAACTGAACCTGGGTCCTCCCCAAGAGCAACAAGTGCTCTTAACTGGTGAGACAATCTCTCCAGCTCCTAAAAACATATTTTTAATCTGCTAACACAAAAGTACTATTGACAGTGGAGTAAAAAGAAAAACATTTCCTATATAATCAGATATATTTATCCCTCTCAGGTCTCTGAGGTGGTTGAAGAATAGATAGCTAGAGTCTCATAGTTAAATTTTGAGTTGTTTAGGAATCAAGAGGGTGTTCTGGATCTAAGAAGATATTTTTAAAATTATGAGGCAAGTTAGTATGAAAGCTGAGTTAGATATAGAACTTTAAACTCATGGAGATGGTTAGATAGTAGAATGCTAAAGTCAGGTGCCAAATACATATGGACTGGACATTGGAAATGTATGCTAAGCCATATAACTCTTATAATTGTGGCCTATTTATTTCTGTTGTTTAGTATTGTATTTATAGTTATAAGAAAAAGAACCATTTTTTGGACTGAAAGGGAGAGCTGTTGGGGGGGAAAAGAAATACCTTAAACTAAAAAAAAAAAAGAAGGGAAGACGATGGGGGGTTGAGGGGGAGGAGGGTGGAAGGGTGGGACTGGAGGGGGGAGTAGGGAGGGGATTGTGATTGAGATGTAACTTGAAGAAATAAAAAATAAATTATTAAAAAAAAGAAAAACAAGAAGTAGAAGGGACAGAAAAAAAGATGATGGAATATTGAAGCAGCTTCTTTTTCCATGCTAAAAAACTGGAAAATGACAGGTAAGTGCACAGGGCGGGGCGAGAGGTTGTGATCTCTTGTCTCTCCTATGCCACATACTAGTTTTGAACCTGTACTGAATAGTGTCCAATGTCCACCCGAGTTGTCTTTGCTTTCTTTTCATATCAAAGGCCCCTGCCAAGTACACTTTGCTTTACAACCTGTGAGTTAGGCAGTTTCTCTTTCCCTCCTGAAAGTCCTCAGATCACATATAGAACATTGACTAATGCTGTGTGAGGAAGGCTTCTAGAACCCTGTTTGGCTATGGCTTCTACAACAAAATTCTCACCTAGAATTATTTGACTTTACTCTGCTGGCCAGCCTTAGAGAAGCACCCAGATTACCAGCCCCTATACTGAGATAATAATTCAAGGTAAGAGTGTATTTGAGGGGGCAGGTGTGGGGAGCCTCAGGGAGCCAATGGGGTTGTCTCTGGAACCTTGGGTGAAACAGTGAAGATATATCCATTCCAGTAGACCAACAGCACTTCACAAAGCATGGAAGCAAGGGCACATACCCATGCTCAGCTCTACTTATGCATAAGACACCAATGGCCATCGAGAAATCAGCCCTTCAGTATCAGAACGATGTTGCATTGGTGGTATAGTGGTGAGCATAGCTGCCTTCTAAGCATCAGGACAGCACACAATGATGGAGACTCAGATCTTGTTGAGACCTCACCATGACATCAGAGACATTCTTCAAGAACCCATCCTAAAAGCCATCGGGGATGTTTACATTTTTCAGGACACAATGCAGGCAAATCTGTACAAACTACCTAAGACCTAGCAGTTGAGCAATGACCACATCTGCTACTTTCTCTACCAGATCCTGTGGTGTCTCTATTACATACACTCAGCCAAAGTGTTCCACAGGAACCTGAAGCTCTCCAATCTGCTCATTAACATCGCCTGCAACCTTAAGATATATAATTTTGGCCTGGCCTAAATTGGTGACCCTGAGTATGATCCCATTGGCTTTCTGATGGTGTGTGGCCACATGCTAGTACCCAGCCCCAAAGTTCATATTTAACTCCAAGGGCTACCCCAAGTCCATAGCATCTGGTCTGAGGGCAGCATTCTGGCTGAGATACTCTCCAACTGGCCTATCTTCTCTGGCAAACATTATCTGGACCAATTTAACCCCATTCTGTGTATCCTGGGTTCCCTATTCCAGGATGACATAAATTGTACCATGAGCATGGAGGCTCCAAAATACCTAATCTGTGCCCTCTAACACCAAGTTGTCCCAGGGAAAGCTTTCTCCCAGTCTGACCCCAAAGCTCTTAGCCTGTTGGATAAGATGTTAATCTTCAAACCCAGCAAGTGAATCACAGTGGAGGAAGCCCTGGCTCAGCCCTTCCTGGAACAGTACTGTGACCTGTCATATGAGCCATTGTTTGGTTTAGTTGGCTTTTCTTTGGGGGACAGGATCCTTGTCCCTGTCACTTTGTAACAGTGGCTAACCTGGAACTTAGTATGTTGACCGGGCTGGTCTTGAACTCACAGGTATATACCTACCTCAGCCTCCCAAGTGATGGAATTAAAAGCATGCACCACTATGCCCAGCCAGTGGCACCAAAGACTCCCTAAGGAGAAGACTGACCCTTGGGACCTGGCCCTGCTCCTACCTGCTCCTTCTCTGCAGATTGTTATAAAATAAATGCTACTGAACCCAGACCCTGGCAGCCCAGGCTGGACAAAGGGTGAGCCTGCCTGCCTTCTCTCACTCGACAGGGGTCTCCTACTTCAGACAGGCTCCTCTCACCCCTAACCCCTGCCTTCATCTCCCTGGTCCCAGGGCTTATCTCTGCTGATCTGCCCATATCTACCCCTGCTAGCCCAGGCTCTGATAGACTATTTGGGAATGGAAGAACTTTGAATGCCCTACAACCTATGCTACTGGGGGCAGGGCAGACACAGAATAAGGAGGGACTCAAAGTAATCTATGCCAACCCCCCAACACTACGTGGGAGAGAAAGAAGGTTAGAAGGAGAAGGGACATAGGTCTCTTTGAGCTACCTCCTGCTGATTAAGGTTGTTGGGTTCTTTGGGGGCAATAACAATCTCAGTAGAAGTCCAGAAAACCAGGAGACAGAAGCAGGAAGAACAAGCAGCAGTTTGGGGGAGCATCAGCAGCCAGGAGAGCAGCAACCTCTTCTTAGTAGCCCTTTCTCCTACTTCTTTGTAGATTGTGTTAAGCCACACCCCTGCTAGCTCATGAGGCAGTTAATACTTTACACCTGTGCCTTAAGCAGCCTCACACCTGGGATTAAGCAAAAACATTCTCATAATTGTTTTTTTAATAAAGTCTTACCATACAATGGACATGCACTAAGACTACAAAAGGATTGGCCACTGCCAAGGTTTACATTTGAAAATGGCTCTGATTTGGGGGTGGGGTTCCTCAACAGGAAAATCATGACTATTTTCACCCAGTGATGCAGGCAAGGGCCTGCTAGATGATCTGGCAGTCTGATAAATATCCTAAATCACAGGTAAATAAGAAAAGCAACTCTTTTTTGCAATGCTGGTGATCAAACTTAAGGTCTTGGGCATCTTCTTGTATACTGGCAAGCATTCTACCACTGAGCTATCTTCCCAGCCTGGAAAGCCAGCTTTTGCAGGGATTAAGCCATACAAGGCAAATGCCCAAGTCCCTCACTGGCATTTCCTCAGGAATGACATTTAACTGTAACCAATACACGTTTGTGGGTTTTTATTTCACTTTTGTATTTTTAGGAGTGCTTTATGACTTTTTTCCTTTACTCATTACCTATATCCTTCTCAAAAAACAGCCTCTGGTGGGGATAGACACTTGCTATGCAATTCTGGGATTCCTGGTTCATGCCTTTCTGTCTGTCTTGATAAATATTCTCATTAATAAGTTTTTAAAAGCACGAGTTATTTATATGTAGCATTGATTTTTATGCCTAGACACATGTAAGACACATCTTAAATGTATCCCTTGATGGGCCTCACATGTCTATACACTCTACTTAGTTCAGAAAGCAAGAAACGGGGCTGGAGAGATGGCTCAGCGGTTAAGAGCACTGGCTGCTCTTCCAGAGGTCATGAGTTCAATTCCCAGCAACCACATGGTGGCTCACAACCATCCATGGTGAGATCTGGTGCCCTCTTCTGGCCTGCAGATATACCTGCAGACAGAACACTGTATACATAATAAATAAATCTTTAAAAAAAAAAAAAGAAAGCAAGAAACGTCCACCTTTCAGAAGGCTCTTACATGCCCTTCTCAGTCCATAACTGCTCTTCAACACAGAAGCAGCCATTTCCTGACTTCTGTCACCACATTTGGCATCTATTGTCACTTTACATTCTCTTGAGTCCTAATTTGTGAAGATTGATCCACATTACCATGAATTTATTTTACCCATCCTAACATGCACATTGAAGTGGTCCTGCTCACTTTTAATTGTCTACTCACCAAGTTGTCTGGATTCCTGGTGGAGCACTGTGAATGTCTACAGTATGTATGTGCAAACGACCTGCTGGATGTCCCAATTAGCTGACACTTTACAAGGTCAAATTGTAACCAGGGAAGTAGGTTCACAGGTGAACCTCTTTTATGGTTCTTTTCCCTCCAGACTGTGATACCTTAAAAGCCCAGGAGCTCTTTTGTACAGCCATACTCACTGGATACAGAGCTTACTCCCACCCTTAAGCTGCCTCACAACAGTCTCTCTGTAGCCATTTTCTAAGATGATACCAGCAATTGCTCTGAGTGGTTTTTTGAAAGCAGTAATTTATAGGCATTGCCTTTGTGTACCACAAAAGAAATATAAAAAGCAAAGGACAGTCATCCCTGTGAGGGCCTGCTTGGCTTCTGACACTCAGCAGCCTAGAAGGTCTAAGACAGTGGTTCTCAACCTGGGAGTTGAACAACTCTTTCACTGGGGTCACATATCAGATATCCTGAACAACAGATATCTACATTACAACTCATTACAGTAGTAAACTTATAGTTATGAAGTAGCAATAAAATAATTTTGTGGTTGGAGGTCACCACAACAGAGGAGGTATGTTAAAAGGTCACAGCATTAGGAAGGATGAGAACCACTGATGCCTTTAAAGGGAGGCATAGCAGTGGGAACAAGAGTGGGAACCTGGCAAAATCGCATTGGGCTGCAGGCTTTCTGGTCATCCCATTGGGTGTAATTCTCAGAACTAGTGGCTGAACATGTGGGGACCCCAGCCAGAACGGGGAACACAACTGGTTATCATCTAGGTTCAGATGCATCTAGTTTGTAGAAGAGTTAATGGATGTGTGTGGATGATGTGTAGCAGAGACAGATTTTCCCTGATGAGACAAACATCATGGGCAAAACAAACCAAAAAGCAAAGACCAAGGCTGTCTTCTCCATCTGTGAGGCTGCCCAGCCCTGCAGATCTAGCTGTCTTAGGAAACAGCAAACTGTCATCATCTACAGTGGTGCCATGGGGAAGATCTGCCAAAGGAGGCACTATCCCCAGGAAAAGAATAATTTCACAGTTCTGATGACCTACCTTACAACAAAGTCTACAGAAACATGTTCGCTGACTTCATTTTGTCTACAAATTGTAACACTGCTACAGGCAAGGCAGAGAGGCACTGAGAGCTTTTCTCTTCTCACTTGTGTCCCAAACTATAAATAAACTCATTTCTTTCTATCAATTCCTGTCTCATAAGGTTGGTTGGTTGTTTGTTCTGCTAACACCCCAGTGCAAGGATAGGAAAGTGGGAAGGCCAGACTGAAAGGAATTTAGTAACTGGCTTCAGAGAGCATCTCTCTAATTGACTCTTGTGACCTTTTTCCCTAGAAATGCACAAACTATTCAATTACCGTATGACTTTCAACAAGGCTGTTCACCTCGTGGCAGCAGGGAAACAGAGGAGCTTGTGGCTTTGGTTCTGATGCAAGTGTAAACACAGAATTCTAAAACTCACTATTCTCTTTCTAGTGGGCACGGTTTTGGCTTTTTTGTTATTGTTGTGGGGTTTTTTTTCCATGTTATTTTCCATTTGAGGGTTTGTGTATTTGGTTGGTTGAGTTGTTTTGTCTTTTGAGACAGGGTCTTACTTTGCAGCCCAGGCTGACTTCAAACATTCTCCTAGTTTTCTTCAGCTGTCAACCTGGCACAACTGAGAGTTATCTGAGAATCTCTAATGGTCATACTGGCACATTTGTGATATATTTTCAATTACTAATTGATTTAGAAGGATCCCCCCCACTGGGGGCAATGCCAGCCCTAGGCAGGTGGGCCCCAAGCTGTATAAAAAAGTTAGCTAAGCAGGCCAGTGGGAGCAAGCCAATAAGCAATGTTCCTCCACGGTTCCTGCTCCAGTTCCTGCTTGAGTTCGTGCCTCGACTTCCCTCAGTGGTGGACTATGTGACCTGGAAGTGTACCAAACAAATCCTTTCCTCTTCAAATTGCTTTTGGGCATTGTGTTTATCACAGCCACAGAAAGAAAATTAAAGCAACATCCTCCTGCCTCATCGTTGCAGATGCAGAGATGATAAGTGTGTGGTCCACCAAACGTGGCTCTTTAGAGAGGACTCTTGCCTTCAATTATAAACACAGGGTGGTCCTTCTCAGCCTCACACAAGGGTAGGCAGCTTCTTCTTCATTGCTGCTTTTCCAAGTGCATGAGGCTCAAGATGAAGTTTAGGGATAACTTGGCCATACCTTGCTGACCACCATAGGCTCTTTATTCATTTTCATCAAAACAATAGGAAGACACTGACAGTTTGAGTACGACTGTGGCTTGGTCACTCGACCTCAAACAGTCTGCTGTATGCTCCAACTTGTCTAACTCCCTGCTCACTAAGATTCCTACCTGGGTCTTCACTGGACATCAAAATCTAGGTTCACAATTGCTACAATGTTTATGCCTGACAAAATGACCACTGAAGACCTTGGGCTGCCTCTCTCAGGCTTCTTGCCTATTTTTAGACCCCACTACTCAGCTGGTCTCCTTCCTCTGCAGCATAACCTCTGCCTAGGGCCTACCCACCAGGATAAGTGTTAACGACCAGGAATACAAACCAGCCCAAAGGAGCCAGATAGTCAACCCAAGGGAAATATGCAGGGTACAAAAGATCAAGAGATGCGGGGAGCATGGTATGTGTGCATGCTGATCCTGCCTCAGTTCGACAGTCACTGTTCAGTAGACCTGATCCTGATCACCGCCAAGCAGGCAACTTGCCCAGTGTTATCTGATCCTACTATTTTCAACGTTCTGAGTTTTTTACATGTGGGAAACAAATACAAAATGTTACAAAACACTGTAGGTCACACAGGGTGTAAATTCTGGGTTGAGCCTTCTGTGGTCCCACCTGGCAGCTTCTACTCTCACCCCCAAGGAGACCTGCCTCTCTCTGCCTCCTCTCCAGCCAACTTGCCAAAGGTGCAGAGTAGCTGTCCTGATGCCTAGCCCCAACAAGGAATTAGCCTGTAGTTCTACTGTACTATAAGAAAAGCATCTGATGATCACCTACTGGACACTGCCTAGTTTTAGTAGCCACATTTATTTGTGAAACCAGCCTCATTCAGAGAGCAGGTCTATCTGGATCTCCTTACAAAGTGGACATTTCCATATACTTATGAGCAGGGACTTCATCTGCACCCCCGGTATTTGACCCTACCTACAGAGGCTGATAAAAAAATCGTTTTCAAATTGAAGGGGCATGAAGTTCCTCTTCTTCACATTTCTTCAGGAGCAGTGAGCAAGAGATGAAGGACTATAAATGGGGAGTATGTCTAAAAATGTTTTCAAATACATCAGACCCAGAGTGGCTGTATCATGCCCCAGGTACAATGTTTGGAGGGGTATAGGTGGTAGCTTTGTTTACATGTTAGGCAGCAAGGAAAAGCAATTTGTTTTCATAACCAGGACAAGAGAAGACCCCAGTGACATATCACTTGCTTAACATGTATGAGGTACTAGATTCCAACCTTGAAACCACAGGGGGAAAAAAACAGAATATTTCCACAACCAACTCCAGAAAAGAAGCAAAAGATAAATTACAGAACATGCATACAGAGCACACATTCAAAACATACACATGCCCACAGCCTTTTCCGTGCTCACATATACAGTCCACATGTGCCCCTGCCCACACCTGTAAAGTCCAGATAGCCTTAGCCGCCTGTAAACCCTTCCCTTCCCCCATTTTCAATACACGCATTGATATTTCAGGGACAGAACTTATTCCTGCTCAACATTAATAGCACCAGAGGAACTTTTAACCCAGAATTACACCTCTTTCCAAAGATGTTTAACACTGGACCCCCGCAAAGGCCCCAGGTTCTGTGAGCATGTGAAAAGCCTCAGGGCCTGCCTAGAGGAATTAACAAAAATAATCTTTCCAGGATAGTGGCTTTTGTGGGCCCCAGGACTGGTATCCAAGCCTGGAACAAGCTCATCAGGCCTGTTGAGTCAGTGTGACTCAGGACTCAGGGAGGAAGCAGGTAAATTATTAGCCTGCCTTCCACTTGCTCTTAGAGGCCAAGCAGGACTGAGTGAGCCTTCAGTCTGACTCCCAAAGCCTCAGGCAATTCCTGAGTGCAAACTCACTGGGCCTGCCACCTGGATTAAAAAGCACATCGTTTAATGATAATACAACCAATGAACCAAAGGGAACAGGAACATAGACTTTGTTTCCTATCAATGAGACACTTTGCCCTAATGGTGCTGCCTTGTAGCCCCCAGTGTATGAGGAGGCTCTTGGCCCTCATATGACTGCTGAACTGGGGCGGGGGAATGTTATGTAGGGACACTCCACTCCAGAGGAGTGGGATGAAAGGGATAGGGGGTAGAGGGTGGGAGGGCAGGACTGGGAGGGGTGGAAAGAGGGCACTGTGATGGAGATGTAACCTGAAGTAATAAATAAATATTTTTTTAAAGCACATCCTTAATCATCAGAGAAATGTAACTCAAGACCACCCTGAGATTCCATCTCACACTTGTCAGAATGGCTAAGATCAAAAGCTCAAATGACAGCACATGCTGGTGAGGTTGTGGAGAAAGGGGAACACCCCTCTATTGCTGGTGGGAGTGCAAGCTTGTACAACCACTATGGAAATCAGTCTGGTGATATCTTGGAAAACTTGGAATAGCTCTACCTCAAGACCCAGTCATACCACTTCTGTGTATCCACCCAAAAAATTCCTCACCAAACCACAAGGACATATCCTCATCTATGTTCATAGCAGCCTTATTTGTAATTGCTAGAAACTGGAAACAACCCAGATGTCCCTCAACTGACAAATGGATAAAAAAGTTGTGGTACATTTACACAATGGAATACTACTCAACTATCAGAAACAAGGAAATCATGCAATTTGCAGCCAAATGGATGGAACTAGAAAAGCTCATCCTGAGTGAGCTAACCCAGACTCAGAAAGATGCACATGGCATCTACTCACTTATAATTAGCCATATAGTACAAGATAACTATCCTACAACCAACACACCAAAAAGATCAGGAACATAGACTTTGTTACCTATCAATGGAACAATTTGCCCTAGAAGTGCTACCATGTAGGCCCCCCAGTGCAAGAGGAAGCTCTTAGCCCTCATATGACTGTTAAACTGAGAGGGGCTGATATGCAGGGACACTTCACATCAGAAGAGTGGGATGGGTGGGAGAGGGAGGAGAGGGTAGGAGGGTGGAACAGGGAGGGGTGGAAAGAGGGCACTATAATGGAGATGTAACTTGATGTAATAAATAAACATTATAATAAAAATAAAAATAAGCACAGGGACCCTACAGGACCAATTTAAGAAATAGGTTCAGAAGCCCCCTCCCTCCACTACAAACCCTGCCTCCCCTGCCTAAGCACCTGGCCACCACCATTACTCATTCCTGTCCACCCTGGGAAAGCTCCCTGTTGAAGTGTAAATACCTCGTCCAATTAACACCTATTAACACATCGGCATGGATGCCTTTTTCCAGCTTCGGTGACAAAACAGCCTAGAGAACAGAAAGTTCAGTACTGAAAGGGATGGTAAATAGGTTTAGGTAAAGGAAGAAGCCTGAAAGCAGCAACAATGATTCTCTCACAGATAACAGAGGGTTTCATCCTCAAGGTAACCAGGTGAGTCCTCAGAAAAGGGATGTGGGCTTGCAGAGATTAATTGACTTCCCAAAGCCAATCAGCACATCATTTAGCTTTACAAAGAAACACTTCTAGAACCTCTGCACCATTCAGGCAATAGGGTCTTTGTCCAGGATACAGAGGTGGTCATGCCATCATCCCCACTTTCAATGCACTGCAGGTGACCCTCAGGAAGCAGTAACAGTGGGAGGCAAAGACCTCCATGTGAGAACTTGTAGGTGGGGAAGTTTCGCTCCAGCAGCTGAGGCTTGGAGAGAGAGAGGGAGGGAGGGAGGGAGAGAGAGAGAGAGAGAGAGAGAGAGAGAGAGAGAGAGAGAGAGAGAGAGAGATTCTCCATATGCTCTCCTCGCCCCTGCTGATAAGCTTCACTGCCTCCACACTAGTTTTCCCAAACAGTGGTTACGTGAGAATGTGCTCTAAGAGGACATCACCCTGCTCCCAAGTCCTACATCAAGTCAGCCAGGCTTCCAAGCAGTCAAGGAGGCAGGGGCATGATTGTAGTTCAGGTTCTGCTGCATTGAAAATGAACTGTTTGTTCCTTATTGGCATGACCTAATTAAAAAGAAAGGTGAGAAAAAAACTGTGCCAGACTTTTTTGTAGACATTATTTCATTTTGTCCTCCAGCAGCCCAAAGCAGTAGGTACCAGTAACACCACAGGTTGACTGATTGAGGAAACAAAGCTCTAACTTGGCAGAGACTGGGATTCTAACCCAGGCCTGTCCAGTGTGGCTGACCATGGTATTGTCTCCGGCATGTTGTGAGTCAGCCTTCTGTAACCTTTGCCCTTTGGCTACTCATGCCATGCACTCACTCACCCATTAAGCGCCATTACACTGAAGATACTATTCTTGAATAGGCTGCTGTAGAGATTCTAAGTTAGACAAGCCACAGACATTAACTTCCAGGACTTTCCAGAACATAAACTTGCCAATGTTGACAGCTAAGAGGTCACAATTGCCCAATCTCTTCATCTTACCTATGAGAAAGCAGAATCCTGACAAGGACAAGGGAGAGGCCAAAGCTCTCAAGCTTTATTGGCTCAGAAACATCTAATTTAAAATGCATATGTCATCTCCTGATTTGATGGCACTCGGAACTCCAGCTCTAAGGCTGGGTGATTGCCACAAATTCCAGGCCAGCCTGGACCTACATAGTGAGTTCCAGGCCAACTTGTGATATATAGTGAAATCCTGTCTCAAAGATGGGAGAAAAAAAGGAAGGAAGGAAGGAAGGAAGGAAGGAAGGAAGGAAGGAAGGAAGGAAGGAAGAAAGGAAGGAAAGAGATGGAAGGGGAAAGGAAGAGAAGAGAAATAAAAATAAGGAGAAAAGAAGGAAAGGAGAGGGGGCAGGGAGGGAGGGCAAAATCCAAAGTATAGACAATGAAGCTGTAGTTAAAGAAGAAAATTCTGTGCTGATATCCTCCAGGAGACCTTCCGCAGGGACAGAAGCACTGACTCCAGCATTGCAGGATAAGGAGGAGGAGATAAACAGGGCAGAATACAGTACAGGAAAGGAAATACTCTGAACAAAGATACAAAGCAAAGGCAGAGAAAGGGCTTGCACAATGCTGC
The DNA here is from genome assembly GCA_907164525.1 of Lophiomys imhausi. NCBI lineage: Eukaryota > Metazoa > Chordata > Mammalia > Rodentia > Muridae > Lophiomys > Lophiomys imhausi. The sequence goes on along the minus strand of CAJQZJ010000542.1, from coordinate 1,688,800 downwards.
CACATTCAGGCCATAGAGTTAAAATGAGGGGCTTCTCTCATGGAGCTCACTTAGGACGGGGGCATGGAAAACTTGGAACTAGTAAATTCAAGCTGAGGCCTGATGGGTTTCATGATGACAATAAACAGTAAAATGGCTGTGGCCAGAGATGCTACCAAACAAGGGAGATAGAAGGACACATTCTGAGGGGTCACTTTTGCCATAACTCAAATGATGATAGATGTGGAAAAACAATTACTGAGACCATAATTAGGGATTTTTCTGCTGTTTCATCTGCTTTCATCTAAGCCGAGGCAAAGGACAAGTTGGGCAACACTTGCCCTATTTTCTGATCTGTTCAAAATACAGTGGGGTCCAGAAAAAAGGAAAATGATTTCTGGGTCACTGAATAAGATTACTTGTGGGGTGGGGCCTAGGCTGACAGAGCAGGTACTATCTAAAGGCATACTTGGCCCTAGCATTCAGGCCTCTCACTGAACCTAAATTCTCAAAGAGTTATCTACTGTTCCCCAGCTTTCTGGTTCTGTAGGACCCAAAGACTTTGCAGACAAGGATTTACTCACAGAAACTACACAGACCTCTGCCTGAAATCAGCAAACAGCCCCCCCCCTTCTCTCTCTCTTAAAATGCTTTATTTTTATTTTATGTGCATTGGTGTTTTGCATGTTTTGTTTCTTTGGGAGGGAGTCAGGCCCCCTAGAACTGGAGTTACAGTTGTGAGCTGCCATGTGGCTCCTGGGAATGGAACCCAGGTCCTCTGGAAGAGCAGCCAGTGCTCTTAACTATTGAGCCATCCCTCCAGCCCCCATCTCTCTCTTTTTTTAGACTCAGACTCCTGCTCTACAGTCAAGGCTTGAGCTCCATGCTGGAAAAATAGATCATTACAGTTCAGTAACATAGAGTTTACACTTGTAATCCCAGCACACAGGAGATTGAATCAGGAGACTCTCAAGTTCAAGGCCAGCCTAGATTACATAATAAAACTGTTTTCAATTTTTTTTCAGTGACTTTTCATTTTAGTACTCCTTCCATTACCCAAGCCCTTAATACTACAGCAACTGCACCTTTGATCGTAACTTAGATCCAAAACTTTTTTGTGGCAAAGCCATCAGGTTGTCTTCTGTCCCAGCAGCCCCCTCTCTGTGGCCTTCTCTTCCTTGAGGATGCTATCTTCCCATGGTTATGTGTGCTGCATTCTTGTTTTCTCTATGTTCACCCCATCTCCTTCTCTGGAATAAATAATAATAAAAGCTCATTAATATGAAGACTGAAGTAGCTACTGGGGAATGATAACACATGCCTGTAATCCTAGTAAGAGGTTAAGAAAAGAGATGGAGAACTCAAAGGTCAGTCTGAGCTACATGTCGAGGACATGGCCCAAAAGAAGCAAACAAAAGACAGAAGTGAATAATGAGGTTTGTGTAACATCTGTTTATTGACTGGGTGGAATTTTCAGTCTTAGTGAACAGATATGGAAGGTCTTTTTGGTTTGTTTGGTTTAGGGGGAAGGTGAGATGAGGAGGATGAGACAAGGTGTTGCTATGCTACTGAAGCTGGCCTTGAACTCTCTGCCCCTAAAAACTAGTATTGTAGTATCCCCCATCATGCCTGGTCGGGTCTACATGGCTTGGTTTGGTTTTATTTAAATTCACAATCCTCTTTCGTCACTCTCCTGAGTGCTGGCATTACAAGCACGCATCAGCATGACATGCTGGCTAGCACCCTATCCCCACTTTCTTAAATTAGGTACTTTAGGGGCTGGAGAGATGGTTCAGTGGCTAAGAATACTGACAGCTCTTCCAAGGACCCAGGTTTTGTTCTAAGCTCTGAAGGGTAGATTACAATCATTGATAATTCCAGTTCCAGAGGATTCAGCACCCTCTATTGGCCTCCACAGGTACCAGGCACACACACATGGTGCCTACCAACCATCTGTATCTCCAATTCCAGAGGATCTGACCTCATCTTCTGCCATACATGTAGTACACAGACATGCAGGCAGGCAAAACACCCATGCACACAAAAAATAAAAATAAAAAAATTTTAAAAATTTAGGCACTTTGGAATGGGGCATGTAGCTTATGGCAGAATATTTACCTAGTATAAGTGAAGCACTGGGTTTATCCTTTGCATGACAAAAATAGAATAAAACCAAATAAAATAAAACTGAGTACTTTGCCTGCATCCCTAAAATGATATTAGATAGTTGGCTACTGGGTGTGGTGGCACACCTGAGTCACAGCTACTTGGGAAGTTGAGGCAAGAGGATCAGGAGACTCGGGACAGCCTGAGTAACATAGTAAGGTGCTGTAGAAATTTTTCTTATTTTACTAAAAGAAAGAGAACTGCCCATGCTGGCAATATAGAGTTAAACTGTGGTTCCCAAAGGCAGAAGCTAAGAGAGAGGCAACGTAGGAACAAGAAAGAGCCAAGGCCCAGATTTGTCATAACTGCGGGGTGAGTTTATTTGTTTTTGACCATAATAATGATTAATATTATGGCAACACCCTACATTGCGGGCATAAAAACACAATTCTCTCCCAAAATATGACTCAGCCTCCATGCTCCCAGATATCACTGGCATTCCTTGGAAGGCAGCTGGGGCCACCATGCAGCTCGCATCCTTGCACCTTTCACAGTTGGACCAGACAAGGCAGGCTGGATGGAATGCTGCTGCTAGGTGTTCAGCCTTAAGGGAAGAATGGTGTAATGAAGGACACATCCTGCCTACCACCTGCTGCCATCAGGCTGCTTCTGGGTCAACTGCACATTTAATGGCACCCCAAGCACCGTTACAGTTTCAGTGGCAGGACTTGTGAAAGCTGATGGGAGTCATATTTACCTTTTTCTACAACATTCTATACTTCCAGAACCATACTTCCCCCCCCACACCCACACACACACCCTTTTCTTTCTTGGGGACTATGTAATTGTATCTTTTATGTTAAGAAATGAAACAATAACTTAGCTCCTCAGCTAATACTGTAGCCTTGGGTGTGGCTTTTCAGTTAACTGATGGGGAAGGAATAGAGGTGGAAAAGGGTGGGGGATATGAGAGGCAAAATCTTAGAAGCCCAAGTCTTCTAATTAGCATCACTTTTGAGTGCATGATCCAGGCCTTCCGACTGCAGCCAAGACCTCCATCCAAAAAGATGTGATTCTCCCCAGTGAGTCAGCGAAACTGCAGAGAAGCAGGGTTATCAGAGGAGAGGGCCGAGGTCTGTGTTTTCATTCAGCCTCCTAAAATGAACAGGCTAGAGAGAGACAAACGGGGCGTCAATGAATCAGTCAGGAAGGCTCTGCCTACAGAGCAGGGGAGGCAGCAACATGATCTACTTCCAATGATACTGCTCCAGTACTGGACCACCCTATCTACCCAAATGTCCCTCACTATGTTGACAGAGGGGTGGGGAAGGAGTGAGACACAGGAAAGAGAAAGAAGCTGGGACAAAGATTTGAAAATGAGTAAAACGCCACCACAGGATGATTTGGTGTCCCAAGAAGAGATAGGGTTCCTTCTTTGTCACCCCTTGGGATAACCCTCTTTTCTTCCCAGGTGTCTGGCTTGGGTTCTAAAGCCTTGAGACTACAACTATTTTGAAGGAATTTCTGGCCCAGTTCAATCTATATGCTGTCTGACCTATATATTTAACAGATGTTACTTCCCTCTGTCATTCCTTAGAGAGACTAAGTAACAATAGCAAGAAACTATCTATTCCAAGTGGTGTCCTTATATTCAATGAGGAAAATGGCCTATTTCCTGACCTTCATATCCACTGCCACAAGAAGGTGCATCCTCTCAATGTTTCATAGAGAACAGAACTACTAAGACAGTCCGAACAGTCTAGTTATGATTAAGCCTTACCTTCTACAACCTGACCCCAACACACACACAAGGGCACGCATGTGCACGCGCGCACACACACACACACACACACACACACACACACACACACACACACATCTGACTGTAGCAGTGGGCTTTACTTGTCCCAGAGGCAAAAAAGGCCCAAACCACCAAGAAAAGATCGTGGAATTCAAATGAGCAACACTTCACTCATCTGAAATAAACTTCCCTGAAAAACTTAGATCTGGAACAAAACTGAAAACAAAGAAGAAAGCCAGGTGTGGTGACTCACAGTAACCATAAAAAGTGGCAAATGATGGGTTGGAATGTTGTAGATGTAGACAGTGAATCAAAGATAGAGAATCTAAGACCCTGATCTCTTCATCCTTTGGAGGATGTCATGTAGGAAGCAGTTCGTCTGGCAATGAAAAAAACTGGCACATCTTGCAGCCCCGGTAATCCCAGAGGTCTTCTCTGAGTCGCTGTCAATTGCTCTCAATTATCCTTCCAGCCTGACCATTTGCTTCAGAATAGTGAGCTCTGATGATGGCCATTTGTAAGGCTTCTTTCTAAATTGAAGAAAGTAAATTAAGGGGAAGTCTTTGTTTCTTAAGCTGTACTAAGGTAAACTCAGCCCTTGTGAGTTCATCAGACACGACAGTGCAGATATTGGCACAATCTAAGTATCCCACAGGTGGGATCGCAGCAGCAGCATCTGGGGCAGGATTTAGAGCACAAGGCTTTGTCTCTGCAGAAGAGGTCTTGTCTCCACAGCTTGTCTCTACGGACAAGAGACTCCCCCAGGATAGGTCGACAAGTCACTGGGGATTTTTCTGTCTTTTCTTTGGTGACGGGGTGAGGCTGCACTGGGACCCTAAGACCTCCTGCATGGTAGAGAAGTGCTCTATTTACTATTGAGCCATGTCCCCAAATCCTTTTGTGACTCCTTAACCAAAGCCTCTCAGATAGTTCCCTGGGAAGATAAGTAACTTAGCAAGGCTGAGATGGACACGTGCTTCACACTCCCCTGATAACATTGCTTTTCAAATCAAAAGTCCATCCAGGCCCACCAGTCTCAGTGTGTCAACAGCTCCTGGGTGTGATCTGGAGTAAAGACAAGCTGATAGGGTTGCCACTTTCACCATCTCCTCAGTGTGTCTGGGTGTGAACCATACAGTGCAGATGAGCAGGAAAGAGAGCAATGTTAGCCCTAGGAGACATGGGGTTGAGTCACTATCACTATCACTTTGGCTGGGCTCTGAAGGAAGAAGTACTGTCATTGAAAAATGCACCCTGACTAACTGTCATATGGGGCTCAGGAGTCAGTTAGGAATAGGAATGCCAAGTCCCAGGTGGCAGGCAGGTACAGTGGCTGCTACCTACCATCACAGCCAGAGAATTTAGGTGGCAGGCAGCAGAGTTTCTCCCAGTTAAGCATATGCCTGCAGAAGTCCTATTTATAGCGGTGCCTCAGCCATTGTTTCCAAAGGAGTAACTTGGCATGCTTAGTCCGAGCAGAGGGTAAGAGCTCCAGCAGAAGTGGACCACATAGTAAGATGGACATCCTTTATTCCACAGGCAGTTGCCAGGGGCCTGAACCAGCTGAGGTGTTGGCTCAAGGGTAGGAACTGCAAAAAGCTGAGGAAGGTATGGCTTGCAGTCCACCATCAAGGTTACCCGGTAGGCCAGGAACTAATTTACCTTGTGTTATTTAGTATGTTCCTTTGATGACCCTTAAGCCCACTTTTTTAAAAAGAAACAGCTTTATAGAGGTCTATGTTCATGAACTGGAAGACCATATAGCTAAGATGGAGGTCCACTCCCTAGCACAATAGTCTGACATCCACTACACTGATCTGGAACTGCTTGGAGTCTGAACTGAGAGCTCCAGCCGAGCTTCAGATTAGTGCATGGGTAAACCCTCACCAGAGAAGCTTCAGATCAGTGCCTGGATTAGCCCTCACCAGAGAAGCTCCCTTCTTTTAGTAGGTGGTAATTAACAATGAGATCCACAAATGGACAATGGGCAGAGAGTGGGAATTTGGTCCTAAACGTTATGCCTTTAGCAAACCACTCCCCTCAAGGCTCATGGATCTATGCAGAAAAGGAGGTGAAAAGATTGTAACAGCCGAGGTGTATGGTGACTCCAAGGAAATGAAACAGTGTCTTCCGTAGAAAATGGGGCTGATGACGCACATTTGAACTCACAGAGACTATGAAAGCACCAAAAAGACTTGAACAGGTTCAAATCAAACAAAACTTCAACAGTGAGATGGGGAAGTGGACACAAAGTCCCAGCCCTAACCAGTATTTTGCAATTGATACTTGCTGGGAAAGAAAATCAGTTTTCACCAATGGAGTGACACTTGGTATATCCACTACTCCAGGACGCAAAACAGAATCCATGTTTGATGTGTGCGTGTGTGTGTGTGTGTGTGTGTGTGTGTGTGTGTGTGTGTGCTTTTAAAAATATTTCTTTTGGTTTTATTTAGAGAAAGAAAAAACATAAAGCTTGGTGGGTGAGATGGGGATAGATCTGAGGAGTAGATAAAAGGAAAGAATATGATAAAATATATTGCATGAAAGTTTTTTAATTAAAAAATAAAAAGACTTATAAATATATATTTCACATATCACACAATTTACCCATTTAAAGTATATAATTTCTCAAGTATGCTACAAACCACCTACAATCTATGCATTTGGGAGGTTCCAAGTTCAAGGCCAGCTTCAATTATATAGGAAGACCCTGTCACCAAAAAAAGATTCAGATTGTTTCCACTACTAAATGTACAATCAGTCTTTTTAAATTTTGTATTTTTAATATTTAAGAAATTATATGTATGTTGGGCTGGAAAGCTCAATTGGTAGTTAAGACCACTTACTGTTCCCACAGAAGACCCAGGCTCCATTTGCAACACCCACATGGTGACACATAACCTCCTTTCACTCCAGTATCCAGGGAACCCAATGCCTCTCTGATATCAATGGGCTTCTGTACTCATGTAGTACACATACAAACACTAAGGCACACACAAACACACTAAATAAATAAATGTGTGTTTCTCTCTGTGTATGCCACACATGTGCAGAGGCCAGAGTTATAGATGTCTGTAAGATGATAGACCTGGGTACAGGAAACACAACTTAGAACCCCTGGAAGAACAGCAAGAGCTCTCCAGCTCCACAGGTAATCTTTTGTAAGTCACATTTTAATTTTAGCACTTGTAGACTCATACGCATTTATAAGAAAAAATACAGGGGCCCGGTGTGGTAGCGCATACCTATAATCCCAGCACTAGGGAGGCAGAGGCAGGCGTATCTCTGTGAGTTCAGGGCCAGCCTTGTCTACAGAGTAAGTCCAGGACAGCCAGGGCTACATTTTGAACTTGTGTAAAAAAAAAAAAAGAAAAGAAAAGAGGGGGGGAGGGAGGAAGGAAGGGAAGGAAAAAAGGAGAGAAAGAAAAACAAACAAACAAAGAAGGTCAGAAACAAAGAAGGATAGAAGGATGATTGAAGCAATTGCTCAGTGAGACGTTGTGACAAAAAAGAGAGGAAAGAAGGACAGGAAGGAGAAAGGGAGGGAGGATGGAATGAAAGACAGAAAGAACAAGAGAGAGAGAATTCAAGGAATGAGGCAATAGCTCAGTTGGTAAAGTCCTTGTAAGCATGAGCACCTGGAATCAGTCCCCAGCACATACATAAAGTTAGGCATGGTGGTTAAGGAGTACCTGTTATCCCAGTGTTGGGAAGCCGAAGACAGTCAGCTTTCTGGGGCTCACTGGCCAGCTGCCTAGCCTAACCTACAAGCCTCAATCCCAGTGAGAGACTGGGTCTGAAAACACAAGTTGGGAAACTCCAGAGGAAAATCAGCAAAGATTGGCCTATGGCCTCCTGCAGCATATGAACACACATATGTGTACCTGCACACAGGAATATGCAAACACACACACAGAAAAATACATAAATTTCTATTACAGTTTCCCAGGGTCTCTAGTAATAAAAACACTTTATAAAACTACAGTGCGGTGGGGATGTGAGGACATGGTTCAGTGGATAAAGGCACTTACAGTACAAGCCTGGCCACTTAACAACTGAATTAGTTGTCTTCTGACCTCTACAGGTGTACCATGGCACATCCCTCATACACAGCACACACACACACACACACACACACACACACACACACACACACACACTACTGGCCTTCTCTGATTTCTCTGGGTTTACTTGTATTTATTGGAGGATGGGAGCAAAGTGAAGGAGAGGGCTTAGAGGGGTTGAAACATACTGAAGGAACTGCAGAAGCTATGCACAGCCCCAGCATGACTCTTCCACCCTGAGATGTTCCTGGAGTCTTGAAATGCACTTAAGCACACCCCCACCCCTTTTAGTTGAAGTGTGAAACTCAGTTCTTGAGAAATCAGACTCCAACATTTGTCACCACAAGACATCTGGCATTTGGGGACTCCACCCATGTCAGACCCCATTCTCTAGAGGAGAAGCCTCAGAGGTAAGAAATCATTAATTATGGCAGAGCCCAACCATAGAGTATGCAACATTCCAGAAACTGTCTACATACTGAGCAGAGTTGTCTTTGGGGGAAGAAAACCCATTAGACTAGCCAAAGAGTCTCAGGAAAGCCAAAGGCTCTCACATTATGTTGAGAGTGATTTCAATGGGAAGGAGGACAGACTCCAGCAGCCTCATCAGAGCAGTTTGGCCTTACTCTTTTACTCATTGAAACCTAGAGAAAGGTGAGCACTTGTGGCCCCAGCTGCTGTGAGATGGGAGCCCAGTTCAAGGCCAAGAGTGCAACACAACAAAATTCTACCTCAAAAGAGAGAAACCAAAGCCTGACAACTTCTGCTTCTTCAGCTGCTCTTGATCCCCAGGGTCATTAGAACGAGATACCTTTTGTAATATCTGTAATTTACCAGAATACTAGAACTGGCTACATAAAGAGAACATGTCCCCAAAAGTTTCCTAAGACAGAGTAATTGTCTTAGTCAGGGTTATGACTGCTGTGCTGAAACACCATGACCAAAGTGACTTGGGAGGGAAAGGGTTTATTTGGTTTTCACTTCCATATCACTGTTCATCATTGAAGGAAGTCAGGACAGGAACTCAAGCAGGGCAGGAACCTGGAAGCAGGAGCTGATGCAAAAACCATGGAGGAGTGCTGCTTAGTGGCTTGCTCCTCATGGCTTGTTCAGCCTGCTTTCTTTCTTTTTGATTTTAATTTATTTTTTCAACTTACATCTTGATCAAAGACCCTTCCCTCCTCCCCTCCAGGTCCCACCCTCCCTCCTCCCCTCCAGATCTTACTCTCCCTCCCTCCCTTTTTCCCTCTTCATCCTCGCCTTCTCCTCAGGTGAGGGTGGACTTACATACCAAATCCCCTCAGTTCATCAGTCACATGAGGGCTAAGAGCTTCTTCTTGTACTGGGGTTTGATATGGTTGCCCAGCTAGGGTAAGGTGCTCCACTAACAAGAAATAGAGTCAATGACTTGCTGCTGGGTGGAGTTTTTCATTGGATAGTTATGCTAGATTCCTGTCTGTTTGGGTCTGTGGGTTGTAGGATGGTTGTCCTGTGCTATATGGCTAATATCCACTTATAAATGAGCATATACCATATGTAAATTTTTGGGTCTGAGTTAGCTCACTTAGGATGAGCTTTTCTAGATCCATCCACTTGGTTGTTTCTGAAAGCTGAGTAATATTCCACTGTATAAATGTAACACGGGTTTTGTTTGTTTGCTTGTTTATCCATTCTTCGGTTGAAGGACATCTGGGTTGTTTCCAGTTTCTGTCAGCCTGTGTTCTTATAGAACCCAGGGCCACCAGCCCAGGGATGGCACCACCCACAATGTGCTGGACCCTCCCCCATCAATCACTAATTAAGAAAATGCTCCCTTTACGGGCTGGCCTACAGCCCGATCTTATGGAGGCATTTTCTCTATTGAGGTTCCCTCCTCTCAAATAACTATGACTTGTGTCAAGATGACATAAAACTGCCAGCATAGTGATATTGTAAGGGCCTCTTGGGGTTAGGCTACCTACAGGAAATCCCATGCTGGGAGTGAAAATGTTCCTTGGGTCAGGAGAAATACTCATCTCTCAGTTCCATGAGGGAACCAACATCTAAATTTCCGTATGTATACTACAGGATATTGTTTCATCTTTTTTTTTCTAATTGTTACATTTTTTCCATAGGTAGTAATACTACTAAGGGAAAGTCAGAGACCAGTTGAGCATTTCTTACTCCCTAGATTTGTTCAGAACAGTCAACAAGTTCATTTTCCACTCTCATATATGTTATAACATCTTCTCTTAATGTGGGTGAGCAGATGGACCCAGGGCCAGGCTATGGCCTGAGCTCAGGCAATGGTGCTCTCCATGACTTTACCATATATATAGTCTGGCCCCTTCACTATCACCATTTCCACTGGTCATGATGATTAGCATGACTAATGCTGGCAATACATTTTCATTGACAAAAACAGAGTCTTGTTAATTTATGTAATAGAGACTGATAGGATAACTCCTCAAGTCTAGATGCCTGTTACCAAGCATGACTATCTGAGTTCAACCTCCAGAACCACATGATGGAAAAAAAGAACCAACTCCTGCAAAGTGTCATTTGACTTCTACATGCTCATGCTTGCCCCTGCTCTCCCCACTATTTAAATAATATGTCATAATAATGGCTTTTAAAAGAAAACAATTTCATAATAGTTGTTTAAATGGTGTGGTGTGTGTGTGTGTGTGTGTGTGTGTGTGTGTGTGTGTGCGCGCGCGCGTGCACCTGAGTGTATGTATTCGCACCATCTGTGTGTTCAGTGCTCTTGTAGGCCAGAAGAGAATGATGGATACCTTGGAGTTAGAGTTACTGGTTCTTGTGAGCTGCCTAATGTGGGTGCTGGGATCAGAACCCAGATCCAGAATAGCAGCAAGTACTCTTAATCATTGAGCCATCTCTCAAGCCCCTAAAATAGTTTTGGGGTTTTTTTTGTTTTGTTTTGTTTTAGTCTTTGTTTTTGTTTTTACTGAATTAGTGGTGTACAAAATATGTGGATGGACTCGAATATTTTTAATTGACTAGGGTATAAAATCTGAGAGTCCCTTTAAAGATGGCACTCTTCTTTCCTTTTTCTTTCTTTCTTTCTTTCTTGCTTGCTTTCTTGCTTCCTTCTTTCCTTCCTTCCTTCCTTCCTTCCTCCCTTCCTTCCTTCCTTCTTTCCTTCCTTTCTTTTCAAAGACAGGTTCTCACTACATAGCTCTGGCTGTCCTGAAGCTTGCTACATAGACCAGGCTAGCCTCAAACTCACAGAGATCCACCTGCCTCTGCCTTCCAAATGCTAGGGTTAATGGTGTGCACCATGACACCCATCTAGAGATGGCACTATTTGATTGGTGTTGTGACCCAATGGCTGAGAACACACCTGTGACCTTGAGTTTCATCCATAGTTTCCACCCCCACCCCAGAAAAGAAGAAAGGAAGGAAGAAAGAAAGGGAGGGTGGTGGGAAGGGAGAAGGGAGAAATGAAGGAAGGAAAAGAAAGAGGGGGGTAGGGGTAAATCAACCCTACCTTTTCAAACAGGTTGCAAGAATTCCACAAAAGGAAGGCCCCTGAAATGGCACACTAGGGTTTAAACCTGAGTGTCTTGTGTTTTTGTGTGACCTCTTGGCAAGCTTCATACATGAGATATATAGATGCATATAAAATTTATAACACCAGGACCAAGATAAGTAAGTTCTCTACAACCTTTTTATTTTATTTTATTTTATTTTATTTTATTTTAGTTTAGTTTAGTTTAGTTTAGTTTAGTTTAGTTTAGTTTAGTTTAGTTTAGTTTAGTTTGGTTTGGTTTTGGTGCTGTAGATTGAACCCAGGTCCTGTTCAATGTCTTTCTCTGTCACAAGAGGGCAACTCAGTAGCTAATAGATGTTCATTGGCCTCACCAGAGGAGTGTCACAGTACAATAGATATTCCAAAAACATGAAGAAGCCAAGTGAGGGGTACATTCTTGCAGTGCTAGCAGCATTCCAGAGATGATGCAAGAGCATGGTAACTTGAAGGCCAGACTGGGCTCCATAGCAAGAGTATATTTCATAAATGCAAAATTAGAAACAATACAGAGAGATGTCCTACTTCCTGCAGCTTTATGTCCCTTTGCCCTGGATCTTGGTCCCCAAGCACAGAGACTGACTACATAGTAATGACTCAAAACCTTGCAGCTGACAGAAATCCATCAGTCCCCAGTGCTACTCCCCAAGGAAGATCTTCTTTAGGCAGAATTCTATCCTAGGCTATAGTACCTGATATCTCTAGCAGTTTGGATGATGGTCAGGAATTGAATGAAATAAAATATATCATTGCACCCCTGCCGTATGTGCTGCTATATTGTGTCAAGTAATGGATTAATTGCCAAGCATTCAAACATGTCTTTTATGACCACTCTGGCTGTAGCAGGGGAGGACCATGTTATAGGCAAGAAGGCCAATAAAGAATCTCCTACAATCCAGGCATCCCTTTTCATGCCTTTAGTCCCAGCACTCGGGAGGTAGAAGCAGGCAGATTTCTGAGTTTGAGGCCAACCTGGTCTACAGAGTGAGTTCCATGACAGCCAGGGATACACAGAGAAACCCTGTCTCAAACTCCACCCAAGAAAGAAGCTCCTGAAAGGGCTAGAGAGATGACTCAGCAGTTAAGTGCACTTGATGCTCTTCCAGAGGACTTGAATTCAGTTCCCAGCATACACATGGTAGCTCACAACCACCTGTAACTCCAGTTCTAGAGGATCCACCACCCTCTTCTGACTTCTGCAGGCACAAGCCACACACATGGTGCCCAACACATATATGCAGGCAAAATATTTATACACATAAAATAAAATAAATAAACCTTTAAAAAATTAAGACACTCCTGCAGCTGCACATGGTGGCACATGCCTTCTGGGTGTCAGAAGGCTGAGGCAAGAGGATCACAAATTTGAGGCCAGCTTTCACTATATAGCAAGACTCTGTCTCAGAAAAAAAGAAACTCCTGCAGTTATCAGTAAAGGAAGTGATCACAGGTAGGTTGAAGATATAGAAAAGAACCAGAGTGATGGGTAAAATGAGCTAAGGGGAAGAGAAGAACCCATTCGACTCACAAGAAGAGACAATTGCTGATGGAAAGGGAGCAGTGACAACAAGGTACAAAAGGGGGAAAGTCTCACTTGTTTGTGAAAGGGACTGAGTTGAAAGGAGACTGAGCAATTCCAACCCCATGCTCTCAACATTGTCAGCAAATCAGGAGGCTAGCTCATCTCCCAAACACAGAAAGGAAGGTGGCAGCATAGTTAGGCATGTTTAACGGGGTTTATCATGGCTTCCTTATGGCTCCAACCCATAGGGTCATAGGATTTTCTAAGAAAACAGACAGGCTGTGGTGGATTCAGATAGCATTCCTAACAAGAGGAGCCTGTGCATGAACAAGGGTTAGGGAGAAACTAGAAACAAAAGTACAGACCACACGTTCAAGAAGGATGTCAGAAACCTGGCATGGTGCATGTCTGTAACGTCAGCATTTGGGAGGCAGTATCAGGATGGCTAATTTCAGGCCAACCTGGAGTAAGTAGAGAGATCCTGTCTCAACAAACAAAACTCCCATGTCCTTATGTTGAGCAATTATGGGAATGAAAAGGAATCAAAGGACTCTTTCAATAGCAAGACCTTGTCTAAAAAGAAGTGGAGTCACTAGAGAGATGGCTCAGCAATTACGAACACTAGTTGGTCTTCCAGAGAACATGGGTTTGATTTTCAGCACCTACATAGTGCCTCAGGACCATCTGTAGCTCCAGTCCTAGGAGATCCAATGCCCTCTTCGGGACTCTACATTATTTATTATTGACTCACTGTGAGATTACCAGATCATTTTTGTAGCTTATATGGTACATATAACATACATACTATATATTATCATAGTTTAGCCTTGCAATCACCTAAGAGTTAACTTGAAATATTGTTTCAATTTTACAGCCAAAGAGACAGAATTAGAAGGATTCAGTGATTTGCCTGAAGTCATACAGCTAATGAGTGATAGATCCACAATGAGATCTCTTTGTTTTGATTTTTGAGACAGGGTGTCACTATGTAGACAGGCTGGCTTTTGACTCTTGACCCTCCTACCTTTGGCTTCATGTGCTAGGATTATAGACATGCACCATGGCACCCGGCCTGATTTCTTCATTGTCACTGTTATTGTTGTTATTGTCGTTTGAGCTGGGGGAGGTCTCACTGTTTTGCTCAGGCTAGTCTCAAATTCCTGGGCTCCAGAGATCCTCCTATCCCTGCCTCCCAAGTAGCCAAGCCTACAAGCATGCTACATCCAGTACTTACCAAGCCTTTATCTGATACATAATGCCTTCTACAAATTCTCCTGTGGACTCTAAGAGAGCCTGAGGTATACCAATTATGGTATCTGATTCCATTACTGTCACTCCTCTGGATGGCCAAGCTCCAAACCCTTGCTGGAGGGCAAGCTATCCCACCCAGAGTAAGCAGCCAGCTGGCCCCAGTTATGGCTTAAGAAGCTGAGCAATTTCCACTGGGATTCTATCTTTCATTTTTCTATATTTTTTTCAGGTCAAAGTCAGTAGGATAAGCACCCTCTACTTTAGAAATTGTGAGAAGACAAAGCTTTTTATATCTGCAGATTTGCCTTCTGTCACATTAAAAGAAATCTTCAGTGTTGGTCCCACCCTGGTATCATGTGAACCATCCTTGCCTCCCAGTGTCCAACCTTCCCACACTCCATACTTGGTTCAGAAGAAAGTCTCAGTTTTACAAATAGCTCCATGGTCAAGGCTTTGTATTACATAACCCCTTAGGAAAATGATGAGATTACAAAATTTAGCTTAAACACAGTTATTTTATGGGCAGCCAAGTTGTGACACTGTCATCTCATCTCACACCAGGCTGACCTCATCCTCCACTGTGGGCCTCAGATGCTAATCAAGAGAGGCCTGAGACTGGCGAGGTCCAGACAATTGAGAGCCAGTAAAGTTAACGCCCTGAAAGGACAGTTTTATATTCCCTTCCTGGGGCTATGCAAAAGACCAGGAAGTTGAGGAAATGTACCCTTCAGAACTGCTGTGGTGATTTGAAGCAATATGTGCCTATGGGCTCTGGTATGGTGGCAGCGTGATGCTTTGTCCAGCAATATGTCCTGTTAATCTAGGGCCATCTATCACTACTGACATCCATCATCTTTACAAAACCCAGACTCTGGTGTATTTATCAAGTTCCCCTCAGCACAACAAAACTCCTGCAATAACTAACTTACAAAAAGAAAAGGACTATTTTGGCTCATTGTTTAAGAGGTTCCAGTCCATGACCAGGCAGACCCATGGCTTTTTGGTCTTTGGTTTGGGTGCCAAATGGCAATGACATGAAGCACATGGTGGTATGAAACCTCTCATCTCATCAAGTCACAACTCAGAGCTGGCAAGATGGCTCAGCTGATAAGGGCTCTTACTGCCAAGCCTGATGATCCAAGTTTGATACCTGAGACCCACATTGTCTTAGTTGGAGTTATTATTGCTTTGATGAAACACTATGACCAAAGCAACCTCCTTAAGGAGGAAAGGGTTATACTTTCATGTCACTTCACATCACTTAAGGAATTCAGGACAGGAACTCAAGCAAGGCAGGAACCTGGAGGTAGGAACTGATGTATAGACTGTGGAGGAGTGCTGCTTACTGGTTTACATCTCATGGCTTGCTCGGCCTGATTTCTTATAGAACTCAGGACCACCAGCCCAGGGATGTCACCACCCACAATGGGATAAGCCCTTCCACACCAACCACTAATTAAGAAAATGCCCTACAGCAGGAATTATATGGAGGCATTTTCTTAACTGAGGTTCCCTACTTTCAGATAACTCAAGTTATAACTCAAATTGATAGAAAACTAGTCAGCACTCACATAGTAGAAGGAGAGAACCTAATTCTGGAAATTTGTCCTCTGACCTCCATATACACACCATTGCACACATGTGCTCATACAAATAAATAAGTAAAACTACAATCTTAAAATGAAAACAAGATTTTTTTAAAAATTGAAAAAGCAGGTTGGGAGGGTGGTTCAGTAGGTCAAAACATTTTCCCTACAGGCCTAGTGACCTAAGTCCAATTCCTAGAACCTACAGAAAAACCCAGACACAGTAGTGTACATCTGTAATCCCAGCACTTATATGAAGATGTGGAAGGTAGAAACAAGAGCATCAACTGGAAGGTCTTCATCCAGCTTGTCGGTACTCAGCATCCAAGATGCAACAGAGAGCCTGCATCAAAACCAAAGTTGAAGGAGAGAAGTGACCAGCTCCCATCCTAGACAGTTCTCTCCAGCTGGCCGCTAGACTCCCCAGATGCCAGCTCTGCTCTCCTTCCCAGAAACTATGCCATCATTGCTAGCCTAGGTGTGACTTGTCCTGGGGCTTGTTGCAGAAGGCGCCAGTTCCCGCTATCTCTGCTCCTTGTAGGAGGGACTCTCTTTAGACTCCACCTGTTGTAAGGCAGTTTGAACATCACGTCACCAAGCAGCCAGGGACACAATGATACCTTTAACCAATCTTGCTCCCAAGATTTCATTTTCCTCCAAGAGAAAATTAGAGTTTATGGGATTTATTGTTGGTTGTTTGGTTTGAGGAAGGGTCTCCTCCTGCCCCCTTTCTCCCTGACTCTCTCAATTTTAGGCTTTTTATAGAACACCTTGCTAGCCAGGATTTGTAGCCCAGTCTGGCCTCAAATTTGAAATCCTCCTGGCTCAGCCTCCTTAGTGCTGAGGTCACAGAGGTACCTCATCATGCCCGGGAAAATATACATCTATCAAAGAGTAAGAGAAAGCCAGAGGAAACAACACTCGTCCACAATGCCAGAAATCTAATCACTTACATAATATGTCTGCATCTAATCACAGACTATATCAGATGACAATATATAGGGCCTATTAAGATATATTACTTCTTCTCTATTTCACAACCTCCAATCCCTTTTTTGTTTTACTTCATTGCAGGGATTTTCTACTCCCTAAAAGAGAGGAGCCAGAACTAGGGTCAGGCAATGGTGTTGCATACCTTTAATCCCAGCAGGGGGGGGGAAGATCTGTAAGAGTTCGAGGTCAGCCTGGTTTATAGAGCAAGTTCCAGGACAGCCAAGGCTACACAAAGAAACTCTGTCTGGGGAGGGCTGAGAGAAAGAGACAGAGTAGTAGAGTATTTAGGTAGTGTGCACAAGGCTATGGGTTAGATCCCCCACACAGCAAAAATAGTAAAAACAGCCAGGTATGGTGGTTTATACCTGTATTCCTAGCTCCAGGGAAACTGAATCACAAAGATCATGAGTTCAAGACCAGTCTTGAATATATGAGATCCTGTCCCTAAAGAAAAAAGAAAGTGGGGTAATTAGACACAGCCATAGAAAGCCCGCTGCAGCATCCTGGGAAACAACTACCAAGGACACCACAGACATTCCCAGGACATTAGAGCAGAATGGTAGGGCTGAAGGAATCTTAGTCATTGCCTCCCAGACTTTTAAACTGGAGTACATACACACCTTGGGATTCATGGCAGAGTGCCTAGGGGGTTTGTGAAGTTGCAGGATAAATGCAGCATGCTTTCTTGAAGTGTCCATTTCACTCTAATAAGAAATTATAAAACATTTCAATATTAAACACAAATACAGCTATGTCATGAAGGAGAATGTAAGCTTTAGATATGTTTTGAGAATTAAGAATGAGACCTCAAATACACCTACAGCTTACCATAGGCCACTTTGAGTTCCCTGCTCCCCTATCTAAAGTGGACATTTTTTTTTTGCTTTGTATTTTTTTTGTTTTGTTTGTGTCTGTGGGGTGTGTGTGTGTGTGTGTGTGTGTGTGTGTGTGTGTGTGTGTGTGTG
>CAJQZJ010000542.1:1642332-1670994 GCA_907164525.1 Lophiomys imhausi | reverse complement strand
GTGTGTGTGTGTGTGTGTGTGTGTGTGTGTGTGTGTGTGTGTGTGTGCGTGCGCACTCATGTGGATGTATACCAACAAACATTCACATGTGCACATACATCTGGAGGCCAGAGATCAATATTACTTGTCTTTCTTAACCCCTCTTTACTTATTTTTGTAAGATTCTATGCATAAGAGTGTTTTGGCTGCATGTATGTAAGTGTATGAGAGGCCAGAAGAGGGTATTGGAGATCCTAGAACTGGAATTACAGCCATTTTTGAGCCATCATGTGGATTCTGGGAACCAAGCCTGGGTCCTCTGCAATAGCATCAAGTACTCTTAACTGCAGAGCTCTCTCTCCAGCTCCCTTTTCCACCTTATTTTGAAACATGTTCTCTCACTGAACTTGGAGCTCACCATTTAGCAAAGTTGGCTGGCCAGTGAGTTTCAGGGAACACCCGGTCTCTTTCTCTCAGGAGTCAGGTTTTTACATCAATGCGTCAGATCCCAGTTCAGGTTCCCAGTTTCCTGACAGGCACTTTCCCATTGAGCCATCTCCCCAGCCCTTGCTTTTATATTTTGGGGCAGAGTTTCAATGAGTAGTACAAACTGGTCTGGAATTCATTGCAATCCTTCTGTTTTAGCCTTCAAGTAGTGGGATTACAACACCAGGTTCTGGAGATTTCATTTTTGGTTTCTTCAGCTAAAAATAACAAATGAAATAAAAGCTTGAAATAGATTGATCTAGCACAACACTCTGTTTTCACAGGTAGAACCAGCAGGGGCCCAAGGATAATGAATAATTCAGTCAAAGCCACATACAGTTCTTTTGCAGCAACATGCAGAACTATAACTCCCCACTATGAGAATGTCACCTTCCCAGCTAGTTGTCCTGTGTACACAATCTTAACTGTACCTCATTGCTGACTGTTGTCTGCTTTGGCCTTGTTTGCTTTGCTGAGGCTCCTTTTTTTTCAGACAGGGTTTCTCTATGTAACACTACTGGCTGTCCTGGACTCCATTTGTATGCCAGGCTGGCCTCGAACTCACAGATATCCACCTGCCTCTGCCTCCCAAGTACTAAGATTAAAGGCATCCACCGCCACATCTGGCTGCTTTGCTGAGGCTCTTACAACCTGTCCTGAGGGAAAGCTGTGGCTCAGGAGCTCTGAGGACACACAGGTACCTCACAACCAAAACAAAGTCCCAGGACATTTCTAGAGAGACAGGTAAAGCAGAGAGATGGTTCTGCTAACCAGAGACCACAGTAGGCAGAGCTGAGCTCAGGACTGGTAAGGGTAAAAATGCTCACAGTCCAAACTTGATAGCCTGAGTTCAGCTCCTGGAACTCACACTAGAAAGTCTGATGCAGTGGTGCATATCCATAACCTCAGAGTTCCTATGGTATACCACAAGTGGAGACAAGAGAATCATCTGAAGTTGATGGACTGGCTTGCCTGGACCATGCAGCCCAGCACAAACAGGAGAAACTGCCTCAAAAGGTAGGAGAGAAATAACACTTAAGAGTTGCTCTGTAAACCTCCATATATATGTTGTGGCATGCATACACACACACACACACACAACCTAAGTTCAAGCTAACTGCATTTCCCCCCTTATTTATACAAAGAGATGCTATAAGGCCACTTCATCCCATGTCTGGCATCTCTGTCTCCCTCAGACTATTAGGCTAAAATAATCACTTCATATAAAAATGAAATGAAATTGATCTGGGTGTTCCATGATCTCAGCTCTCAAGGAGGCAGAGGCAGGAGAGACAGACAGCCTGTTCTGCATAGAGTTTCAGGCCAGCTAGGGCCACACAGCAAGACTCTGTTCAAGGTTGCAGGAAGAGACCTTGAATTTAAAAAGTCAAACCACCTTTGATCTCCCCATCCCCAATTCTAGGGTCCAGAGAAGAAAGAAAATCTCTCTGATTGAGATGAGCCCCCCATCTCAGTGTCTCCTGCAGTGACACTGAGCCCCAAGTCTCCTTTGTCTCCTCTGTCAGTTTTACAGCCATCATGTCGATTTTTCATTCAAATTAGCAGAGGTTTCCCTAAATTCATAGACTTATATATGCTACAAATGCCTTAAACCTACAACTCTGCACAGCCATATGCACACTGTCATGAGAATATACAGAAGTACATTTTGTGTTGGGGAAAGCAAAGCAAAGCATAGTCTCTGTCCACAATTCTCCCTCAACACCCAGCCCCACATGCACACAGCCACCATTGATACATTCAGAGTTACACACACACACTGGCCTGACATGTGGTCCAGGTTGCCAGCATTAGAGTCACATTCCATAGTGTCCCATTCCTCTCAGGGAACTAACAGATCATTTCACAGAGATGTCATCACCTGCCGACTAATGTCAAGTTACAGCCAGAATAAATGGTCCATTACCTCCCCCATTACAGGTAGGCCCACAGGAAAATGACAAAGGCAGACAGCAGAGACAAAGGAGACTTGTTCCTCTGTGTCACTGCAGGAGACTGAGCAGAAAGGTAAGATGGGGGGCTCATCTCAACCAGAGAGATTTTCTTTCTTCTCTGGACTCTAGCATTGGGGGTGGGGAGATTGAAGGTAGTTTGACTTTCTGAAGACTTCTCAAGCTCTGGGTACCTAGAACAAAAGAAAAAGAAGAGGGGAGGGGAGAGGAAAGGGTAAATGTTGCCTCCTTTATTGCAGTGTTGGGACTGGAAGCCAGGCTCAAGAATGCAAGGCAAATCAGAAACAATAAAATCTTGCCATTTGCATCCAAATGGATGGAACTAGAGAAGCTCATCCTGACTAAGCTAACCCAGACCCAGAAGGATGCACATGGCATCTATTCACTTATAATTGGATTTTAGCCATATAGTACAGGATAACTATACTACAGCCAATGCACCAAAGGGAACAGGAACATAGACTTTGTCACCTGTCAATGAGACACTTTGCCCTAGTGGTGCTGCCTTGTAGGCCCCCAGTGTATGAGGAGGCTCTTGGCCCTCATATGACTGCTGAACTGGAATGGGGGATTGATATGTAGGGACACTCCACTCCAGAGGAGTTGGATGGGAGGGATAGGGGGTAGAGAGTGGGAGGGCAGGACTGGGAGGGGTGAAAAGAGGGTACTGTGATGGAGATGTAACCTGAAGTAATAAATAAACATAAAAAAGAATGCCAGGCAAGTAGTCTGCCATTCAGACACACCCACCAAAGACTAATATTTTAAGTTGGATCCATTCTTATCAGGATGATACTTCCTCTTTTGAATAAAGCCTCAATATTCGACAGATAGTGGCTATATCATTAGCAATCACTGATGGCAGACTCTGGGTCGAAATTGCACCCCCATCATATGGCATGGCTATATAACATTAAGCAAGTAACTTTAACCTCTCTAGCCTTGGTTTTAACAAATATTAAAAATTGAAATGATTGGGAGACTTTTGATAACTGCTTCTATTTCCTTAGGAGTTGTGGGACTATTTAATTTGTTTATCTAAAAAAGACTCACATAGCCAATTAACTCAGACACAGGGGGCTCATAGAGATTGAACCACCAACAAAAGAACTTGCATGGACTGGTCCTAGGCCCACTACACATATGAAGCTGATGGGCTGCTTGGTCCTCAAGTGGTTCCCCTAACAATTGGAACAGGGACTATTTTAGACTTAGTCTCTGTTGCCTCCCTCTGGACCCCATTTTCCTAGCAGAGCTGCCTTGTCTTGCCTCAGTGGAAGAGGAGGCACTTAGTCCTGATGCCATCTGATGTGCCAGAGTGCGTTGGTACTGGGTGGGAGGATTGGACTGGGAAGAGAGGAGGGAGGGAATTTGCAATTGGGAAATAAAATTTAAAAATTTCCTGCCCCTAGAGGCATTGCAGATGTGGCTGCTATGTCACATGTGCATCAGTAGGTGGCAGAGAGGAGAGGGGCTATATCTACATTCAGTGTTCTAATCTATGAACATCTGAATGAATAGTAGCCTAACATTCCTGGAAAATAAAAGCATGCTGGATACCAACACAATGCTGGCACCATGGAGTAGCCTGTGATGACTACCAGACCAGGGCTAGGAAACAAGCCAGAAACTAGAACAACTCTGCCTGGCCCTGGATGTGGGGATTGTGGAGACTCAGCCCTGGGGTGAGATCTGGCCCAGATGGGGGTCACAAGAGCAGGAGAGCTGTCCCTGCCCCTCATGCTGCAGCATTCAGGAGAGCAGGCCCTGCACCTTTCCTGGGTAGCACACTACAGCTGGTCATGGATATGGGTGTTGTGCGTGAGCCAGCCCTGAGGGAGTAAGCGTAGGAGAGCCAGCCCTGCCTTCTGTCTGCTATGTGGTAGTGTTGGCTGGGGAGAGATTCCCCTCCCCTCCCTTTTGCCCTCACCACCATTGGCTGACAGGAGATCTGGCCCAGGTGGGGTCACAAGAGCAGGAGAGCTGTCACTGTTTTTATTATTTTTAATTATGTGTCACTGTGTGAGTATATGCACATCAGTACAGGTGCCTAACCACCAGAGGCATCAGAACTCTCTGGTGGTTATAAGCTGCTGGCCTTGAGTGCTAGGAATGTGATCCAGATCCTCTAGAAAAGTAAGCAGTGCTTTCTGTGCCTTCCTACCCCATTTTTAAAAATTTAAAGAACCTAGAAGAAAAAAACATATCTGAAGCTGGGAAAAGTGTAAATAATGAGAGTTAGAGAGATGGCTCAGCAGGTAAAGACACTTGCCACCAAACCTGACAACCTGAGTTTAATCCCTGGGACCCACATGATGGAAGCAGAGAACCAACTGCTAAAGTCTGTCCTCTGATAACCACATCACACACACACACATACATATACACATACATACACACACATGTGTGCACCATACATTATTCAATTAATGGTAATCAACGGCATCTTAATATGTACCAGGCACAGTTTTAAGTACATGCTGCATATTATTTCATTCAAATTTCATAACAATCCCTGCCATTATTATCATAGAGAAAAGGAAACTGAGGTTCCAACTCCTAGAATGGCATGGTGCTGTGCTTATGAAGCTAGGCAGTCTGACACTCAAGATGGAGTGTTCAAATACTATGCTAGCCTGCTGTCCTCAGGAAACAGGGGAAAGAGTCAGGACTGAGGGCAGAGGAGCAACACAAGTTTTTTTTTAAAGTAAACTGAGGTGGTCTAGTGTTTTGGTCAAGTACTCACTTCAAATAAAGATTCTGAGCTCACTTGGTTGTCTGTTGGTGACCAATGATAGAGCTCCTGCCTATCATGTGTGATGCCCCCACAAAAGAAGAAATACACCTGGATTTAAGCCCTATCTCTGCTATTAAGTATGGAATCCCTTCAGATCTGTTTCCATATATGTAAAATGGATATCAAACTATTTCTTACAGTTGTGATAAGGTTCACTGGATGGAGATAATATATGCAACTTATCCAGGCCAGTGTTCAACACATGGGCTATAAACAGGAGCCTTTGATGTCCTTGGTGGTCCTTCCCTCCTGTAGCTCCCTCTGACCTTTGTCAGGGAAACCTAACCACAAAGGAGAAAATATTTATGAGTTGTTGGGAAAATGAAGAACTGGGTGGGATAAAGGTACTAGATACTTCCTGAGTGGAGGGTCATATATGGTGGGCTGGTGAGAACAGTTTTTTCAGCAACACCTTCTCCTTCCTTCAGGAACAGAAGCTAGCAGGTTGTTTCTAGCCAGGTTCCCAGCTTCACTTAGAGTAGAAGTCAAACCTTCTTTTATGGATTGTGAGCATAACTCAGTGGAAATCTGCTATAGACAAGGCCCTGGGTTCAATCCCTATAGGTGGAAAAAATAGACTTGCCTTTCTTTTCTTCTTTCTTCATTTCTGACAGAGCTTTGTTTTGTAGCCTAGGCTGCCCTTGACCTGGCAACCCTCCTGAATACTGAGGTTACAGGATTGTTTTTCCATGTTCTTTTCATATCAATTGCTTTGTTTACTTCACTCTTGTGATATTAAGAAAGAAGAAAGGATGAGTAGGGGTTGAAAGTTTTCCATGTGCTAGACCATGCTGAACACTTTCTATCATTTAGAATCTTGGAATACATGCACTTCTCAGCACTTTGCAAATTATACCCCGAATCCAGCAAAGGTTTGTGTTCTTTGAGCCCCATCATCCTCAGCACTGGGGATTGAACCTAGGGACCTCGTGCATGCTACATCCAATAGCCTCCCTCCTTTTCTTCAACTTTGAGCAGGTTCTCACTAAGCTGCCCAGGTTTCCTTTGCACTTATTCTGCAGGAAAGGCAGCCCCTAAATTTGAAATTCTCTCACCTGAGCTTCCAGAGTAGCTGGTATTACTGGCCTGTGCCAGCAAGCCTGATGGGCCCTTTATGTAATGTGCATTTTCTCTGCATGCCATTAATCTAGCCCAGCACTAGCCTAAAGCTCTGTCCTAGTGAGGGTTTCCTAGGAAGTGACTTCATATGAAATTTTACTGGGCTGAGATGTACCCATTTTTCTATAATCACCAAATCCATATGTTGAAAGTGATCAGTCCCTAGTGGACCTGAGATCAGATTCTGAATCTGCTACTTATGAGTGATTTGCTACTCACCCAACCTCCTACTGGAGCTAATAGACATTATAAACCAAATGGACCTAATAGATATTTACAGAACATTTCACCCAAACACAAAAGAATATACCTTCTTCTCCGCACCTCATGGAATGCTCTCCAAGACTGATCAAATAGTCAGACACAAAGCAAGCCTCAGCAGATACAAGAAAATTTAAATCACACCCTGCATCTTACCAAACCACCATGGATTAAAGTTGGACAACATCTACAACAGAAACAACACTTACAAACAACAGAAATAACACTTACAAAGTCATGGAAACTGAATAACTCTTTACTGAATGAAAAAAAATGGGTGAAGACACAAATTTTAAAGTTAAAGA
Source organism: Lophiomys imhausi (assembly GCA_907164525.1). Lineage (NCBI taxonomy): Eukaryota > Metazoa > Chordata > Mammalia > Rodentia > Muridae > Lophiomys > Lophiomys imhausi. The sequence continues at coordinate 1,664,074 of CAJQZJ010000542.1, read as the reverse complement.
TTTCTTAGAATTCAATGAAAATGAGTGCACAATATATCCAAATTTATAGGACACAACAAAAATTATGCTAAGAGGAAAGTTCATAGTACTAAGTGCCTACATTTTAAAAATTAGAGAGATCTCATACTAGCAACTTAATGGCACACCTAAAAGCTCTAAAACAAAAAGAAGTAAGTATAAGAAGAATAGATGGCAAGAAATAATCAAACTGAAGGCTGAAATTAACAAAATAGAAACAAAGAGAACAATACAAAGAATCAATGAAACAATGGGCTAGTTCCTGAGAAAATCAACAAGATAGACAAATCCTTATCCAAACTAGCTAAAAGGCAGATAGAGGCTATCCAAATTAACAATATCAGAAACAAAAAGAGGTTATAACAACAGACATAGAGAAAATCCAGAGAAAAATGACATACTTTAAAAGGCCAAATTGGAAAATTTAAAAGATATGGATAATTTTCTCAATAGGTACCACTTACCAAAGTTAAATCAAGATCAAATAAACAATTAAATAGACCTATAACCCCTAGTTAAATAGAAGCAGTCATTAAAAGTCTCCCAACAAATAAAAACCCAGGTGGTTTTAGTTCAGAATTCTACCAGACTTTCAAAGGAGACTTAATGCCAGTGCTCCTCAAACTATTCAACAAAATAGAAACAGAAGGAATATTGCCCAATTCATTTTATGAGGCCATATTTAGCCTGATACCCAAACCACATAAAGGCTCAACAAAGAAAGAGAATTATAGACCAATTTTCCTTATGAACATAGTTGCAAAAATACTCATTAAATTACTCGTGAACTGAATCCAAGAACACACTGAAAAAAATCATCCACCATGATCAAGCAGGCTTCATTCCAGAGATGCAGGGATGATTCAACATATGAAACATCAGTAAATATAACCCACCATAAATAAACTGAAAAAAAAAACACATGATAATTTCATTACATGCAAAAAGGTGCCTCTGGAAAATCCAACACCTATTCATGATAAAAGTCTTGGAATTAGGGATATGAAGGACTTAATGAAATATAATAAAGACATTTACAGTAAGCCTATAGTCAACATCAAATTAAATAGAAAGAAATTCAAAGCAATTCCACTACAATCAGGAACAAGAAATGGTTGTTCACTTTCTCTGTCCTCACTCAATATTTTACTTGAAGTTCTAATTAGAGAAATAAGACCCTCTAAATTAGAAAATGAGTTCAAGTTTTTACAAATTAGGAAGGAAGAAGTCAAAGTATCTTTATTTTGTAATGATATGATAGTATATATAAGTGACCCTAAAAGTTCCACCAGGGTACGCCTACAGCTAATAAACACTTTCAGAAAACTAGCTGGGTACAAACTTAAATCAAAACATCAGTAGCCCTCCATGACAAATGGACTGAGAAAGAAATCAGGGAAATCAATACCTTTCACAATAGCCTCAAATAATATTTCACTAAGTGAAAGATTTGCATGATTAAAAACTTCAAGTCTTTGAAGAAAGAAATTGAAGAAGATATCAGAAGATGAAAAGATCTCCCATGCTCATGGATTAGTAGGATTAACATAGTAAAATGACCATTCTACCAAAACCAATGTACAGATTCAATGCAATCCTCATCAAAATTCCAACACAATTCTTTACAGACCTTTAAAGGACAATTCTCAACCTCATATGGAAAAATTTAAAAACCCAAGATAGTTAAAACAATCCTGTATGATAAAAGAACTTCTAGAGGTATCACCATCCTTGACTACAGAGCTGTACTACAAGAGCAATAGCAACGAAAACAGCATGGTATTGGTATAAAAACAGATATGCTGATCAATAGAATTGAATTGAAGACACAGACATAAATACACACACACACACACACACACACCTGATTTTTTATAAAGAGGTCAGAAATACACGTTGGAAAAAAGACAGCATCTTCAACAAATGGTGCAGGTCAAACTACGGCTGTATGTAGAAGAATGCAAATAGATCTATACTTATCACTCTGCACAAAACTCAAGTCTAAGTGGATCAAAGACACAACCTAAAACCAGATACACTGAACCTGATAAAGGAAAAAATGGGGAATAACCTTGAATACATTGGCACAGGAGACAACTTCCTGAACAGAACACTGATAGTGTAGGCATTAAGATTAAAAATTAATAAATGGGACCTCATGAAACTGAAAAACTTCTGTAAGGCAAAGTATACCATCACTTGGAGAAAGTGGCAACCTACAGAATAGGAAAAATTTTTTTATCAATTCCACATCCAATAGAGTACTAACATCCAAAATATATAAAGAACTAAAAAAAAAAACTAGATATCAAAAAGCCAAATAATCCAATTTTAAAACGGGGAATGGCTCAGCAGTTAAGAGCACTGGCTACAGCTGGAGAGATGGCTCAGTGGTTAAGAGCACTGGCTGTTCTTCCAAAGGACCCTGGTTCAAATCTCAGCACCCACATGGCAATTCAAAGCTGTCTGTAATGGCTGGGTGAGGTGATACATGCCTTTAATCAGAGGCAGAGGCAGACAGATCTCTGTGAGTTCAAGGCCAGCCTGTTCTACAGATAGCTAGGGTTACACAGAGAAACCCTGTCTCAAGAAGAAAAAAAAAAGAGCACTGGCTACTATTCCAAAGGACTGGAGTTCAATTTCTAGCTCCCACATGGAAGCTCACAACTGTCTGTAATTCCAGTTCCAGGGAATCTGACACCCTCACACATGCATACATGCAGGGAGAACACCAAAATAAAAATAAAGAAGTTATTTAATTTTTTTAATGGGGAACAGATCTAAACAGAATTCTCAATAGAGGAATCTCAAATGGCTGAGAAGCACTTAAAGAAATGTTCAGCATCCTTAGTCATCAGGGAAATGCAAATCAAAACTACTTTGAGATTCAACCTTACACCTCTCAGAATGACTAAGATCAAAAACTCAAATGACAGCACATGCTGCTGGGGATGTGGAGGAAGGAGAACACTCTTCCATGGCTTGTACAGTCACTTTGGATATCAATATGGCAGTTCCTTACAAAGCTGGGAATCAATCTACCTCAAGATCCAAATGATGGGGTGGTGTTAAGCATTCTAAATGTTAATTGGTTTTGCTTGCTGTCTCTGATTGGTTAAATAAAATGCTGAGGCCCGAGATTGGGCAGACAGAGAAGGTGGGACTTCCTGAGATTAGAACAGGAAGCCTGCACTTTACATAGAGGATTAATTCATTCCAGAGAGGAGCAGCAGGAAAGAGGACGCACACCATGGGTTAGAAAAAAGAACTTCCTTCCACATGGCCAGGAACATCGGCTAGCATGGAGAATAGCAGTCCAAAGGGACGTATTATATTTGGGGTCATATTTGGGTAATAGAATTATGAGCTAGCTTAGATGGGCAGGATTGCTCGGATTGCTCAATTCAGGCCAAGACTTGTTAAAATCCATGTGGTGTCTGTGTGTGCTCATTTACAATGGCTGCTTAAAGATTAACAGCCACAAACCAATTAACAATAATATAAATACTTGTTAAACAATTTAACTAATTTTTTTTCTACATCCAACTATATCAACCACTCTTGGGCATATACTCAAAGGATACTCCACCCTACCACAAGGACACTTCCTCAACTATATCCATTGCAGCTTTGTTCATAATAGCTAGAAACTGGAAACAACCTAGATGTCCTTCACCTGAAGAATGAATAAAGAAATTGTGGTACATTTACACATTGGAGTATTACTCAGCTGTTAAAAAAAGATGACATTATGAAATTTGCAGGCAAATGGATAGAACTAGAAAAGATCATCCTGAGAAGGTAACCCAGGCTCAGAAATATAGTATTCACTTATAAGGGGATATTAGCCATTAAATAAATGATAGCCAAGCTACAATCTATAGACCTAGAGAAGATAGGTAAAGAGGAGGGCTACAAGGGGGATTCTTGGGCATATTCCTGGGAGGGGGAAGTAGAATAGATTTTACAAGTTCACTGGGGGTGGTCCAGAACAGGATTAGGGGATCAGGTGATAAAGAGATGGAGTGAAGAGAAAGAGTATGGGAAGAGATGGCTGCAATTGGGGGTGTGTTTAGGGGGTAGTGTTGAAACCTAGTCCAGTGGAAACTTCCTGGAGTCTATGATGATCCTAATGAAGACTCCTAGTGATGGGGAATATAGAGTTTCAACTATCTCTTGTGTCCAGAAATTCTTCCAGTGGCGGGACTAGGTTGCATTTAATTGAGTTGTTAACCAAGGGGTTTCCATGGAGATTCCCCAAACAACCCAGGCTGTTGCTAAGACAAAAGGTTGTTCTCTGCAAACTGACAGTAGGGTCCCATTGCTGAGGACAACACCCACGCAACTCTTTGAACATGGAGAAGTACCCCTACATTCTACTCTGGTGTGGGAAGGATACTAAAAGAGAAACATGGACACCAACCCAGCCATGAAACCTTTCACCTACAATGCTGTCCTGCCTACAAAATATGCCAGAGTAATGGTGGCACAGAACTTGTGGAAGTAGCCCACAAAAGTCAGATTTGACCTAAGGCACACTCCACAAAAAGGAACCCATAGCCAACTGCTTGGGTAACCAAGAACCAGAGACTAGATAGCCCAGAAACCTAGGGCAAAACCAAACACTACTGGTCTAAAAAAAAAAAAAATCAATAAAATAACTCCTAATGGTATTCTTCTATATATCTAATCATCATCAAAAAGGCTTCCTCTGGCAGCAGATGGGAACAGATGCAGAAACCCACAGGCAGACATTATGCAGGAAGAGAGTCTAAATGGGAGGTCTCCATCAAATCCTTCCCCTCAGAGCTTGGAATCCCATGGAAGAGGAGGTGGAAAGAGTGTAAGAGACAAAGAGGATGGAGGACACCAAGAGAACAAGGCCTTCTGAATCAATTAAGCAAGGAGCATATTTGCTCACAGATACTGAAGCAACAAGCATAGGGGCCTATATTGGTCTACACCAGGTCCTCTGCATATGTATTATAGCTATTAGCTTAGTATTTTTATGGGACTCCTGACTGTGAGGGTCTCTGAGTCTTTTGCTTATTCTTAGGACTCTTTTCCTCCTGTTGGTTTGTGATGTCCAACTCCAATATGATAGTTTCTGCTTCATCTTATTATATTTATTTTGTCATGTTTTGTTATCTCCTAGAAACCTGTTTTTTTCTAATGAGGAACAGAAATGGAATAGATCTGGAGGGGAGGGGAGGATAAACTGGGAAGAGTAGAGGGAGGGAAAACTATAATCAGTATATACTGTATGAGAAAAGAATCTATGTTCAATAAGAGAAAAGTGTACATCCTTTATACTGCATGCTTCTCAAAGTTTCATCTACATTTTTTCTTTTGACTCTCATTAAAATCTTCAAGAATTAGACTTTAACAATTAAAATTGTTCCATTTTCTTTGTTACTATTTTCTCCGTTTTGGAAGTGATCCTTCTGACCCTGCCCCCCCCCAAAAAAAATTTTTTTTTGCATCTTTGCCTCAGGGCACAGTCATTACAAAAGTCATCTTAGCCCAGAATAGGTCCAGGACAGATCAGTTTTTGTCGCGTCCCCCTCGACCAGCAAGAACGACGCAACTCGCAAAAGCTCTTCTCAAGCAGTTTATTCAGGTCCCTTGAAAACAGTCTTCCGAATCCTTGCTTGTGTCTCTGCTTCTGTTTGTGTCTCTCTGCTTCTCCTCCCCCAAGCCCTTATATGCCTACTCAAACCCAATCAGATCACGCCACCTAGCGATCCAAGATAGGCTCACAAAAGGAGGAAGCACACCGGGCTAGGCAGCTGCTACCAACTAAGGCTTGTTTACAGCTAAGCTTGAGCTTTCTGGCATCAAGCCAGGCGCCATCTTAGGCTCGCCACAAGTTTTCTCTCCCTCTGCTTCATAAATCCACACATCACCATAAAACTTTGTTTTGTGGTTGTTGGGACAGGGTCTCATGTAATCCAGTCTAATGTTGAACTCCTGATCCTCCTGCCTCCACCTCCAAAGTGTTGAGATTGTAAGTGTGAGTAACCGTGCTCCCAGCATTTTGGATAATTTCTTTTTTGTTTGTTCATTCCTTCATTGGAGACATATGCAGCTCAGGTTGGCCCCATACTGTCAATTGTACAAGTGCTGGAATTACAGGTGGGTGCCACCACAACAGGGTCATACTTGAAATACTTTTCAAGCAAATCTAAGACAGTTTGTAGTTTCATTTATACATATTCTAATAAGAGCCCCACTCTTTTAAAGATTTGTTTTAATCTTTAAAAATTATTCGATGTGTAGGTAGGTGTGTGTGTGTGTGTGTGTGTGTTTCTGTCTGCTCTGTCTGTGCACATGTGTATGGGTGCCTGTGAACACCAGAAGAGGGCATCAGATCCTCTGGTGCTGGAGTTGCAGGCATATGTGAGCCAATCTATGTGGGTGGTAGGATAGAACTTGGGTCCTCTAGACAGAAATGCTTGCTCTTCAGCGCTGAGACATCTCTCAAGCCTCTAAACTCCACCTTTTGCATTTGTGGATCCATTACACCTGGGTGATAACTTGCATCTGTTGTCTTTGCTGCTGAGAGCATAATAGTACATTTGATTGCCTACATGTGTCAAGCATTGTGCTTGGCCCTGAAGGTTCCCTCTGAGCTAAAGAGGCACAGCAGGACCAAGCCACAATGTTGTTCCAAACTAAGAATTCTAAGAATTGCTACAGTTCCAGGAAGTGAGCACAGGGTGCATATGAGAGCTTAAGAGTAAGGCCTTAAAATGCACTGAGTTGTGGGGAATCTTGTTTACTCATTTTACAGTAACCCTGAATTTGAACTTGCGGCTCGGCAGGGTCTCCAGCAGGAGGCGCAACAAAGGTGCGGAAGGGTAGGATTGGAGGTTCAGTCACTAAGGGAACCTGGGAAGGCGGCCAGCGCCTGCTGCATGTGAAAACTGCAAGCAACAACGCCATTTAATAAATAGCCAAGAAGGAGGCCGAGTGCCAGGGCCCCAGAGGGACCGTGGGGTTCAGGTGCGGGGCAGAGGTGCGGGGGCTCGCTTCAGGCAGGCACCTGCCCGCCAGGTCCTCTCCACCCAGCCTCTCGCCCTGGCAGCCGCTAGTTCCCACTCCTGACTGCCGCTCTTCCTGATTGAGTATCTTGGAACTGGGCACAGGACAGAGCGAGGAAACACCTGTTTCCAACAAGAGGTAGGAGAGGAGCCCCCACCAGGCCTCCAATGGCTTCTCATCGAGCTGGCTCTCCTGAGCCTTGTAAAAGCGCTCCCAGAAAGCCACAGAGATCATTTTTCAAAAAGATCGAAAGACCGCTTTCTATTTCTTACCTCCCACCCCTCTATGCCTAAGCCACAGAGTCCCTTTTTAAAAGTCTTTTTTCTCCTCTAGGGTTTCCCGCTCCTCCCAGACTCCTTAACCCCCCCCACACACACACACACACACACACACTTGGTGTCTGCAGGGACCTCTACCACTTCTCAGTCCTTACTGTTGCAACTGCATTCAGCTTCCCGATCTTTTTTTTTTTTTTTTTTTTTTTTTGCTTCCTGAGTCCCCTGTGGCCCTACAGGTGGAGAGTGTGACTAGGGGACAGCAGAACAAAGGAACCAGAGTGCCCCTGTCCGGGGCCAGATACCCCTTTCGCAGCCTCTTTTGGGTCAGAGAAGAGGGGCTCAGCGGCGCGAGGACGCCTTCCTTCAGCCCGAATCTCAAGCACTTTCCAGAGGGGAGCAACAGGAGGATGCGTGGGAGGTGGGGATGACCCTTGCAGCAGACTGACAGGCAGAACCCCGGGGAACCGGCCTGCGTGACCGTGAGCGCTGATGGCCTCCGTGTACTAGGCTCCGCTATTTCATCAGCAGTTTAAGAAAACCTGCCAAAAGCAGTTATGCCTCACTGCAATGTGTAGCTTTTTCCTGCCATTTTTTTTCATAATAAGAGGGAGTGAAGCTCGCTGCTCGCTCCCCCTTTCACCCCCCTCTCTCAAAAAGAGCCAAATGGATAGGAGAAGGGGGGAAAAAGGAAAGAACCCACACACCAATCTCTGAGGGGATGCCAGTGAGGTGTGGCTTGTATTTAAATATCCAATGTCAATGGAAGGGGAGTGGGTACGTATATAAAGTGCCGTTTGCATCTGATAGCTCCACGGAGCCAGCTATGAGAAGCCAGGAGAGATGGATGCGGAGGGGAAGCCGCACTTTAACTGAGAGCAAGGTCAGGATCGCGCTGCCCCACGCTCCCCGCCGCTGAGAAGTTCTTTGGACACGAACAGACGTGTGCTGCAGCTGGGCAGAGCGCGGAGCCGAGAAGCGAGCGAGCGCCGCTGACCCGCCCGCCAGCGCCCGCCTCGGGGAGAGGCAGTTCGCGCCCCGCGGCCCCAGCTCGGCCCGCGCCGCCGCCGGCCCCACCATGGCGGAGGTGGGGGGCGTCTTTGCGTCCTTGGACTTGGACCTGCAGGGTTTCTCCTCGTCTCTGGGGAATGTCCCCTTAGCTGACTCCCCGGGTTTCCTGAACGAGCGCCTGGGCCAGATCGAGGGGAAGCTGCAGCGCGGCTCGCCCACGGACTTCGCCCACCTGAAGGGGATCCTGAGGCGGCGCCAGCTCTACTGCCGCACGGGCTTCCACCTGGAGATCTTCCCCAACGGCACGGTGCATGGCACCCGCCACGACCACAGCCGCTTTGGTGAGGACGCGGCCGGGGGAGGGGGGGTGGATGGGGTGCAGGGCTGTCAAGCAGGGGCCCGCCGAGCATACCCGGGTCCCGTGCAGTCGAGGCCCGTCGGGGCGGGACGCCATAGCAGGACCCTAAGCCTCGCAGGGACCCGGGAGCCCCCGTGCCCCGCGACGCTCCCCGGAGGGGGCGGAGGCGTCTCGCGGTGAGGCATCTTCTAGCCTCTCCACCCTCCCTCCTCCCGGAGCTAGGGGCTCCTCATGAGAGCCCAAAGTCGGGCCTCTGATGGAAGCAGGTGGAGCAGGGAGAGGAGTGGGAGTCCTCGCCTAGGACACAGGGGACGGGTGGCTTGCGGAACCTCGAGGGTGGCAAGTCCATAGTGGCTGATGTCCCAGAACAGAAGCCTTCACAGGCCAGGGGCATGGTGGGCCAGTGGCCCGCACCCAAATCATTTTTTATTTGGAGGGGACTCCACAGCCATGGCACTGGTCATCCTCGGGGTGGCTCTGCCCAGGGTAGGAGCCAATCCAGGTTACACAGCATGAGCCAAGTATCCGAGAATCTAGGGGAAAACACGCAGTGTCCTTCGCCTAAGAACAAGTCTTGGGCATCTTTTGCCCAGAACTAACTCCTTGCCTACAAGAGGAAACTGTCCTGAGCCCACTGCCAACCCTAAGTGTTCCCTGGGCCCAGGACAGGAAATGTCTAATCTCCAGGCAGGATTGCCTTTGCCTGCCTGCAACTATGCTGATTGTTCAGAGCACCCAGCTGCCTGCATCACATATAGAACTAATTAGACGATTAATATAAACCTCAATCTGGGACAGAAAAATTTAAGTTTGTAAGCAAATGTGTTCCCTCTTCAGTAATTTGTCATTTTTTATTTTCAATTTTCTATTCTTTATTAAGCCATCAAACAGGTGCTCTGACAGCCTACCCTTTCTTCCCCTCCATCTCTCAGTGTCCTCTGCTTCCTTCCAAAGTCCTAGTAATGCGAGGACACTTTCTACTCCCAAGGCATTATGAAGCTTTGCCTACCCTCAAGTAGGGCATGGTTCCTTTTTTCCCCATCCTTCCCATCATCCCATTCTACATGCTTTTCTGGAGCTTCATCTGGAGTACTCAGTAAAACAAAAAACAAAATCAAACGAACAAACAAATAAAACAAAAAGTAAATGAATGGGGGCGGAGGAGGGGGCGGACAAGGGTCAGTTTAAGGCCAAGCCTAGCAAACAACTAGGACTAGGGTTGGTCTTCCTTGCTGGGAGCAGGCAGGAACCCTAATGAGCTCTATGTCATCGTGGAAAAATGTGCTCAAACAGAGCTGGAGTACAGTAGGTTGGGAGGGGTGATGGAGGGGTGCAGGTGTCTGTATAAACTTGCAGCAGGTCCTCAAAAGGGTGATGGGGTGGGAGGAGAGGGAGTGTTAGCTTCTTTCCCTTCAGTCACTTGTGACTTTGTTGTCCCCTTTTGTTCCTTTTCATAAGGAATGAGACTCCCACCCTGAACTCAGAGGCTCCCAAAAATGGCCTAAAGATATCAGACTGGTTCATATATAAAAGAGGCAGATATATGTGTATGTGTGTGTGTGTGTGTGTGTGTGTGTACATATATATGCAAAGTCAGGAAATGATGGTGAGATGTGGGGGTGGGGGCAATGAAATGGACGAAATTGTGTGCTGTTCCCAGCTGCTACAAGTATTTGTCTGAGGCTGTGCCTGAGCTGAGCCCAATAATCTACAAGGTCAACATAAATCAATAATAGGCTCTTGGGATAAGTGGTCTTTAATTGCCTCCCTAAAGACACATCCTGATTTCTTTTCATCTCCCAGACCTGCTAAGGGTGTTAAGTTTAAGAAGAAACCAAAGGAAGTAAAGCTGGCCCAGGAAGGGATGGTTGCACTGCTGCTTAAGTGACTTGCTTTGGTTTGGGTTTGGCCTTATAGAAAAAACAAGCTGCCTGAGACCACCTCCACCTCACCTTTTCCCTTTCCTCCTTCCCTGATTTCTTGGCACTTCCATGTATTTCCTGTAAAGGAATTGATAACTGGTCAAAGCCGTGTCCTCGTAACTTCCCCTGCCAACTTTCAAACATATTCTCACTGGGTTCAGCTTTTGGCGCAGGATGAGGTGGTGATTGAGTTTGCTCATACTCTCAGCCCTCCACATTTGGGTTAATCAGCCAGAGTATTCAATAAATCGAAACTTTAACATTCCATAAGTGCTTTAGCAGTCAACATTCCAGCAGGGTAAAGTAGGCCAGACTTAAGATATAAAATATTATAGATTTCTGCTTGAGGGGAGGAGGGAGTCTCCGAAGGCCATGTAAAGTAAATAGCTATTTGTTGTAATTGGAGAGCAGGGCCCCCAAGGATTACCCTGGAATCCATGTGTTCTAAACAAGTCAGGCTGAGCCCAACTGCAGCCCCGACTCCAAATAATAACCTGTTGGCACCCCCACATGCTCCCTGCGCTCCATCTGCAGTCGGTAGCCAGCAGTATTTTAGTCCCCGCCTGGCTGGTGGCATTTACATGAGGTTCACAGAGAGCCTGACATTCCTGTGGGGCACCTGTGGACTGACATAGCCAGGCTTGGGAGCCAGATTGGAGGAGAGGCCTCCTGCCAGGTGGGATGGAATAGGCTGCTGCAGCTGCCTTGGGTTTCCAGCGATCTGGTTCTTATTTGGCAAAGGGCCAGGGCAGCACTGTCTTGGCCCAGAAGGTCTGACAGGATGGCTGAGGGAACCAGATTAAATGACACATTAGCCAGTCATCTAGGTAGGTTCTGAAACAGTGGGGCCCAGGACAGATCCGTTTTGATTGAGGCCCTGGGGAGAGAGGTGCAAGAGGAGAAGAGTCTGGAAACTGTCAAGAAAATGCCAGAGCATGAAGTGGGCAGGTCAAGATGAGGCAGAGGAGATGGAGGTCCCGGGCCTCAATGGGGTGAGAGAAGTGACGACAAACTTTGTCTACTTAATACTTTGCCTCAACGATTTTCTGTTAACACCCCTGTCCAGCTGTAGCTGGGAAAATATGAAAATGGCTTGTTTTCTCTCCCCTCTCATGCTGGCTGGGATTCAGGAGGTTTAGAAATATCTGTTCCATCGTCATGTGCCACCGCGTTCCCACAGTCTGAATACAACTAATAGGAAAGTTGGCAAAGGCAAATGATGCCCAAAGACAGCTGGGCAGGGATGATTCCAGCTGTTGGAGACCCCTGTTACTGGACACAACCCAAGTGACATCCTGTATGATCTGTCCTTTGGCATCAGGGTTCACAGAGAGTTGGAGAAAAAACTGTAGTGACTCAAATGGCCACACCTCTTGGGTTTCATGACTTTGTTCTCACACCAGGTCTCTTGCAGTGAGATCACAGGCTGCCCTCTGCTACTTAATGAGCTCAGAGTAATCTGAGACACCACCGGACACTTAGAGAAAGGGGAGGAACTGCTGTGATTGGAGGCTTCGAGGTAACCTGCCCTAGCAAAGCAAAGACCTTTACTAACAAGGATTGGTGTCCCTGAGTTTAGCACACAGAACAGAATCAAGGCATGGCATGGGATCTCCTTGCCAGACAGGCCACTCTACTTTGAGCATGCTTCTGTTTTTCCACAACCCTCTCTAGACACAGTAGGCCAGACACAGAACCCCAGCACGCTCATGGGACAAGGGCAGGGCAGAGTAGAGTGGTTCCTTCTCTTATGTTAGTGACTAGATCACTCTGAGTATGCCTACTCCCATGTCTTTTTTCTATTTTTACGCTAGGTTTTTAATTATTTTTAATTTTCAAAAAAAGCACCAAGGTGCACAATCTGTAATCCTAACATCTAGGAGATGGAAACAAGATCAGGAGTTCAAGTTGATCCTTAGCTGCATAGAGAGTTCAATTTCAAGACCAGCCCGAACTACATAAGACCCTGTCTCAAAAACAAATTTAAATTATTTAAGGCAGTGTTTCACTATGTAGCCCAGACTGGCCTCAAACTTGGGATCTTCCTCTTTCAGCCTCCTAATTCCTGGGTTTACAGGTCTGTGTCTATTTACCTGGTTGTGTGTGTGTGTTCTTTTACTTTGTTTTGGCTTTGTATTTTCCAGATAGGATCTCACTATGTATCCCAGGCTGGCCTTGAATTGTCTATCTTCCTGCTTCACACTCCCATGTATTAGCAGTACACATGGATGCCTCCACAGCCAGATAATGTTGACCTGTTTTGCAATTTTGTTTTAATTTTGTGGGCTGAGGAGGAAGGAGAAGCACCAGTGCATGTGTGGACAGCAGAGGACACCTTTCAGGAGTCAGATCAAGCTCAGGTTAGAGGCTAGGCAGTCATCGACTTTATTCATTGAGTCATCTTGTCAGTCCTACCTTAAATTTTAAAAGTTATTATTACAATTTGTTTATTTAATGTGTGTGTGTGTGTGTGTGTGTGTGTGTGTGTGTAATGAGTGTGTGTGGGGGGGTGTTGGGCAAGGCATGGCTGCCACCCACAGCAGCATGTGGATGTCAAAAGGACAGCTTGGGGAAGTTCTCACCTTCTACCATGTGCGTCCCTGGAATTGAGTTCAAGTGAGCAGGCTTGGAAGCAGGTGCTTTTACGTGCTGAGCCACTTGTCAACCCTACATTAGCTTTTCAATAATCCTGCTAATCACCATCCTAATGAGCAAGCTGCTCAATGAAATCCCGGAAGCCATTGCTATTTAAGTTTCACTGGGCCAAATCCCCTCCATTGTAGAGACAGGAAGACTTACATATAATCAAAATACACACAACATACCCTGGGTACTGGGTTCAATCTCTAGCACCAAAACCATTTTTTTTAAAGTACACACAAATACAAAAGCACACACACTCTCCAGAAAATACACAGGGGTTAGGGTAGAGCACAGTAGTAGATTACTTCCCTGGCATGTACAAGTCCCTGAGCTCAGTTGGAAGTGGCAGGTGTGTGGGGGTAGGATACGGAGATACAAAAGAGGGAGAAAGATGATGGAAAAGCCCTCAAACAAAACAACTATAAGAGGCCATGAACTAAGGAGCGAAGTTAACTGTGTGCATGTGAGGCTCACCCTCCCTGGATAAAACCCCAAGCACAAACATCCTGTGAAGCTAGTTTTGGAGGCCAAGGTACAATACTTTCTATTGATTATAATTCTGTTTTCTGTTGGAACCAGCCCATTTTCCAGCCTTTTGAAACCTCTTTGAATCTTGATTATCATCCCTCTCAGCTGTCTGTCTTGTGGAGCTAAAGGAAGCTGTGCTCCTGTGTCCTCTTGTGAGTTGTTGGGTTTTTTTTTTTTTTTTTTAATGTTTGTCAGGGCAGAGCCTCCTTGAGATGATTGAAGATTTGTGTTCATTACCTCAGTGGTTGATTAGACCCTCCCTTTCTTATCAGTGTATGGCATATCTTCCTGAAACCATCTGCACTGTATTAGAAAAGCTACTAAGAATCCAAAGCCTGATGAGATAGATGCCCCAGAAGGTAAAGCACTTGTTGCACATGCCTGAGAACTAGAGGCCACTCCCTGGAACCCATGAGAGAAAGAGAGAAGTGACTCACCAAAATTGTTCTCTGATCTCTACACATGTGCCATGCATTCACAGTAAAAACAACAACAACAACAATAATAATAAACTTTTTAAAGTTACTAACAATCAGAATAAAGATAAGACTCAGAGGATTTGAATCTGAAAACCAAATGACCAACCCTCAAATGTTCCATAGACTAGTGGCAGAGCTGTAGAGCCATGTAAGCACATAGCTCAAAGCTACCTTAATTGAATGCCTACCTATTAGCAGCCTAGCCACTAGAGCTTCTTGGAAAACTTACCACTGGAATTCTGTGAATTCTGATTGCAGAATGCAGAGTTTGTAAATTTTGACTTTAGCACTTGGGAGCAGAAGGTTAACCTGGGCTACATTGCCAGACCCTTTCCCTCTCATAAAAAAAAAACTTTATTACATTTATGTATGTATCTATTTGTGTGTGTGTGTGTGTGTGTTTGAAAGACAGAGAGAGAGAATGGATGCAATTCATGTGCTATAGCATACATGTGGAGGGAGGAAGACAGTTTGCAGGAGTCCGTTCTCTCCTTCTACCATGTGGTTTCCAGGGACCAAACTCAAATCACCAGGCATTGTAGCAAGCACCATTAACTGTCCTCTGAGCTATCGCAGCACCCTCAAATTTCTCATATTGTGAGATCAGCTTTACCTCCTATATAGAATATTTGAAATATTACTCTTAATAATTGTACTTTTGGCATGAAAGAGAGCTAGTTATGTGAGTTTGGTGTATGCTGAAGATGTGGTTAGAGGGAAGAATATCAAAGAAGAATCTAGTTGATTGTTAACATCTATCTAGATAATAGATGTACTATTTTAGGACAAAATTATGAACTCTTCAGTACTACTATGATTTAGTTTCTGTGTCCCTTTACCCACTTCATAGTTGATTTTTTTTTTCTCATGGGGTAAATGACAACATTTTCAAATCTTTACTTCTAACCTTGTCAGTTAAAAGGACATTTCTAATTTCTTCCCTTTCCTCTTAAGTTACAACATCTCAAATCGGTATGGAGTCCAATACTACCTGCCAACTCATCCATGGCTCAACTTTAAATTCTCAAGAGAAAGGGGGAGAGTGGCAGGCTTGTCAGTTTGGGTCTAAACAAGCTGAGAATGCTCTTCAGGTCAACTTTTTCCTCCTGCCATACATAGGGTGTACAAACAGTACATGGCCTTGTGTGGCATTCGTTAGAGTCAGCTACAGGCAGTTGACAGCTTCGTGTGGTTTTTAAGGACATGGAAGCTGAGAAAAATATGCTCAGCTTAGAGGACAGCAAGAGAATGCAAGTGGATGTCAGGGAGGAACAGGGTGACTTGTCATTGAGAACACTGCTTTGCCATTTCTTGATTGAATCGTGTGATCTTCAGCTACACTGATGCCATAACTGTGGAGCATTTGTTAGAAAGCCTTCCCATGGTTTCTTTACCCTAGCATGCCCAACAGGCTTGGGGGCATAGCCTAGTGGTAGAGCTCTTTCCTAGCATGCTCAGGGCCCCCAAGTTCCAACCCTAGCACTGCAAAATAAAGAAGAAAATCACGTATCTAAGAGTATTGAGTGGAGAAAGGGATTGTTTCCCCATTTTACACATGTAAAAACTGAGGCTTGGAGAGACTGAGCACTTTCTCTGAGGTTTTCATTTCTTGATGCAGAAGACTGGTTCATCAGATGATTGATTCTCCATGGATACCCAGGGCTGCCTGCAGTTGGGGGCAAATGACTGTAGCTCATATCCCCTGAACAGCTTTCTCCTAGCTCCATGTTAGTAATGGAATGGTGTTCTACTTTTTGTCCCAGGAATTCTGGAATTTATCAGCTTGGCTGTGGGGCTGATCAGCATCCGGGGAGTGGACTCTGGCCTGTACCTAGGAATGAATGAGCGAGGAGAGCTGTATGGATCAGTAAGTTTCAGCTTTCCTTTTTATCAGAGGCTATTAGCACCAATGTTTGGACAGCCTAAAGCAAAGAATACAATTGTTTATCTGCACTTGAAAGCCCTTTTATGACTGTAAGGATTGGTGTCTCCTTGTTCCTGGCTTTCAGGGCCTTGCTCCATAATACGTCTTCACTGTCAGCTCTCCATCCAAACAAGATTTTCTGTGACACATTTGCTTTCATATTTTCCACTAGAGGGTCCACTAGTGCTATGATATCAGGAAGCCATGCTGGCTTGTCAGTAGATGCTCAGGGTTTGGGACATTAACATGTCTTAGTTTTAGTGGGTACCCAGAGCAGTAGCTGGTGAGCAGGCACAAAATAACATACAGCGAAAGAGTCAGCCTTCCAGTAAGGACTCTGAAGTTAATAACCCAGCCTCCTATTTCCAGATTGCACCATCTGAGCCCCAAAGGCCAAATAACACCAATGAATGCAGAATGAAGGTTCTGGGGACTGGTGACAGCACCAACCCCTAACTAGGAATGGGCTGGCTGCAGTACATTTTCTGTGTTCTGGAAGCTAGCCCAGCACTGGGACATGGTAAGTGACTTTGCTGGCCTTAACCCTTTCAAGGGATCCCAGTATTTCTGGCTTGGACTTTTGAGTCACATAGCATGCTTTCTGGCTAGCTACACCCCATGAAATCAGAACACATTTTTCCCTGATACCTTGGAGATAGGCCTGTCCCCAGCACTCAGTATCAGGCACCCCAGCAAACAGTATGGCGGCCCAATGAAGTATGAGAAGGGCCAAAGCAGTAGACCCAGGAGCTGCCAACTTGAAGTAGCCAGATTGGAGGAGCTTTTCAAGGAGATCTTTTCTGAGCTTTCCAACTGACAGGCCTCTCATTAGGAGAGATCACAACTCACCTCCCATGCAGCTTTATATAGACCCATGGCCTTTGCCTGCCAGTTGATGTGGGTGACTATAACTTTGATGCATTTGAACATTATTAGCCCTGAGTAGGAAGTGAGCTCAGTGGGTGCCAGAGGGGCATTGGAAGGCCATAATGGAAATTCTGGGGTTTAAAGAGCCAGCCAAGGCCAGCTCCTCCAAATCTCTTCCCTTCAGTAAAGAGCACACCCAAAACATTTTTGTGTGGCTCATGAAGGAGGATGAAGAAGATAGAATCGGGAGAGTTTTGTGCTGCTTAGAAGGAAGAACGATGCCTTGGTCACACAGGGAGACAGGACTGAAATTTTCTAATCTCAGTGTGCTGTTGCTATTTCAGAGTTTCTCCACCAGCAAGTTGGGATGGGAGGAATAGTCATATAATGGGCTCTGCTTTATTTTCTTACCTCACAGAAGAAACTCACACGTGAATGTGTCTTCCGGGAACAATTTGAAGAAAACTGGTACAACACCTATGCCTCCACCTTGTACAAACACTCGGACTCGGAGAGACAGTATTATGTGGCCCTGAATAAAGACGGCTCACCCCGGGAGGGATACAGGACTAAACGACACCAGAAATTTACTCACTTTTTACCCAGGCCAGTAGATCCTTCTAAGTTGCCCTCCATGTCCAGAGACCTCTTCCGATATAGGTAATGGACCTCTGGTGCCACCTCTGTGACCCATGTACTTTGTAGCCATGGTTGGCTCTGCAAACACTATACTCATAGCTTTTCAATCCCTCCTTCCTATCAATTAGATTACAGAAGCACTTACTGTTCAACCTGACCCAGCTATCCTCTTGTTCAAAGTGTATATCAAGGTTGGGTTATTTTGGGGAGGGATGTGGGGGGAGGGGTGGTTCAGAGGGAATCTTGTATATACTTTTTGCTTCACTCATGTTCTTTCCCGTGATCTGGCATGACAAAGAATGGGGGAGGGGCACTAAGGGCCAAGGCTGTCTTGCCTCACAATCTTCCGAGATACCTTGAGATGGAGTGCAAATGAAAGACCAAGGAATCTGCCACAGATGCTACACAAAGAGCTTTGGGAAAGTGTCATTTGGAAAATCCTAGGGGTTCCAGCCCTGCTACAAACCATCCCTGCCCTGGATCTGCAGATCTGTCACTCATCCTGACATGCAGTTTTCCTGCCACCGGAAGTGGGAGATATGGGGTAGGTTGCAAGGAGGTGATATTAAAATGTAAGCATGGATACTGTGCATAAGGACATACTATTTATGAAATGTATATCCTATTTATTTTATATATTTATTTATTTCAAAATAATTTTATTTTTAATGAGAGATGCTATGACTGGATTTTCATCAGAAAGAATAAGGTCCTACTGAAACAAGAAAAAATGAGTTATTAAAGGCTTTTATTGGCAATAAAATTGTCTTTATATTATAAACCAGTGTCTAATTCTATTGATTTGTACATTCTGTAGAATGAAGAGGCTGGTCAACTTCTTTCTCTCCAGGCCATTAGAATTCCCAGTGGCAGGTTCATGCACCTTGAGTTGGGTGACTCCATCATCCAGTGTGGTAGCATTATCTAGATTCCTCCTTCAAGACCTAGTGCTCTTTTCTTGTCCCATGACTTATCAGTCCTTTAGGAATGCCTCAACCAACAGCTCTTACTGAAGCTCCCATTCATAAACATTTAGGACTAGGCAGAGAGGAACCTTCTTTAGGGACTTGATGAGGATCCAGAGCTCTAAGGGCAGAGACCTAATTGGCAGACCCTCATTTCAGATATGAAGGTGAATCAATTTAAAATAGTAGTCAGCAAGGAGAGGAGTTTTTAAGCCAGTCAACTTCCCTGCTAGAAGACATTATTCTACTGGCTGTGACTGGCCAGGGCTTCTAGAGGATTCTGGGAAACTCTCAGCACATTCTCTTAGAGCAGCAATGCCCAGAGCACATGGTCTCTTGGCCAGCAGCATCACCTGCAAACTGTACAGGGATAGAAATCCACAGAAATTTGGGGCAGGGGCAGGCACCTTGCATGGTATCAAGCTTTCCAGGGAATTACTAAGCACATGATGATACAGTTTGAAAACTAACACCCTAAAGAGGTTTTTGTTCCTGGTTTTTGCAACCAAATGGTTCATAAGTGAGTTGGGATAGTGTTAGTCCAGAGAATGAAGGAGAAATAATGGCATACCTCAGAACTCTCTCTTCCAGATCAGCTCTAAGGTATCTTAGCTTCCAATCCCTGGATTCTTGACTGTATTTCTAGAAGTAGAGGTACACGAGATTAGAATCAAAGTGATAAGTCTTGTTGAACACACAAATAGTATGAAGGCCTCCTGAGCTAAGGTTTGGAATCTAGGATAGTTCTTCCTCATCCTGCCCATCATGTAGACACCCACTATATTTCTAATTGTACCTGTGAGTCAGAACAGATGTGATACCAGCTTACTTGCAAAGCAAAACCAGTGGTACAGATACAGATCAATGCTGAGATGCTTCTTAGCATGTGCCAGGCCCTAGATTCCATCCTCAACGCTGTTCCCAGCACCCCCCAAAAACAAAAGAACTATGATTTAAGTACCACCCAGATTTAAGTTCCCAATAGAGAAGCCACAGGTATGGGGATACTTACCTGAAACACCAAATAAGACAGTAGTGAGGGCTAAATTGAGGGCTGGGAATATAGCTCAGTGGAAGAGCTCTTACCTTCCTTACATGGTCCAGTTCCTAGTGATGCGAAACAAAAGTTATTGCATTGACTAGCATGCTGATCTGTGGAATCCCCAAGGTGGACATTTCAGTGAGCTAGGTGTAATAGGGTGTTTTCCAACAGAGATAATGTCTGCTTTGAAGAATCAACAGGATTAAGGAAAGCAAAAAACTATTGTTTATATTGAACTATGGAAAGAGACACTGTCCATAAAATTCTCCAGGATTAAAAAACTACATTTAAAAAATGTTATGCAGCCGGGTGTGGTGGCGCATGCCTTTAATTCCAGCACTCAAGATGCAGGGACAGGCGGATCTCTGTGAGTTCAAGGCTAGCCTGGTCTACAAAGTGAGTCTAGGACAGTTAAGGATACACAGAGAAACCCTGTCTTGAAAAACCTAAAAAAAAAAAAGTGCTTTTGAAACAGGGTGTCTCTATGTCTCCCAGGCTGGCCTACAAACTTGCTATGTATACCAGGCTGTCCTCAAACTCACAATCCCTCTGCATCAGTCTCCTGAGTGCTTATTTTACAAGTGGCCACTACCCCATTTGGATTATCATGTCAGTAGTGAGCATCAGACCTTGATGGGGTTTTTTCTTCGTTGTTGTTGCTGTTTGTTTTGTTTTATGTTGAGATAGGGCTTTGCTATGTTGTCCTCAAACTCCTTTGATCTAGCGATCTTCCTGTTTCAGCCTCCTGAGCGCTAAGACTACAGATATGTAATACCACACCCAGCATTACCCCTTGATAATTGTGATTTTTATTATTGTTTTTGGTTGTTGGGTTTGGTTTGGTTTAGTTTGTGGGGTTTTGTTTTTGTTGTTGTTCATTTTGTTTTGTTTGTTTTTTGAGACAGGACTTTAAAAAGTCCCGGCTTGTCTTGAATTTGTTTTCTAGTTGAGGATAACTTTTAGCACCTGATCCTCTTTTCTCTACTTCGGAGGTGCTCAGATGACGGGCATGCACCATCAAGTTTGGCTGCACCTTGATTTTCTTTTTTAACTCATTTCCTTATCTTTTTAATTTAGTTTGTGCAAGCATGTATGTATGTGTGTCTGTGTGCCTGCAGGCATACATGCACCACATGTGGAAGTTAGAGGACAGTTTGCAAGAATCAGTTCTCCAGTTCGTCCATGTGGGACGTGGGGATTTGTGTTTGTTTGTTTGGAGTCAGGGTTTCTCTGTGTTGTCCTGGCTATCCTGGAACTCACTCTGTATACATACATACCAGGCTGGCCTTGAGCTCACTGCTATCTGCCTGCCTCTGTCTCCCAAGTGCTGGGATTAAAATGTAACTAAAATTGTCAGACTAGACAGCAAGTACCTTGACCACTGAGCCATCTCACTGGCCCTGCACCTTGGTTTTAAAAACCAAAACTTTACCTAAGCTATCTACCAGTGTTCAGTTACCTAGAACTTTTGATACCCAGCCACAGCTTGTGAGGCCTTATGAGATTCATGAAATCTGCTGTGACTAATAAGAAAGCGACATCTCTCTGCAAGCAGGGCAACTGTTACTTAAATGGGACCATTAGCTTCAACTTGGAAAGACCACAGGCACCATATTGCACAGTAGGATGTGTAAGAAAAATGCCATAGCAGTGATACAGAGAAAGACCTCCCCCCAAATGCCAACTCAGTCCTTCTTCCCTCTGGATAGAAGTAAAGGAGACAAAACTAAAAAAGAATGCCACAGCGGGGGCTTGCTCTTGCTGATGAACTCAGGGTAATAATGGGGCATGTGAACAGAGACTAGTAATCCCAACTATTCTCATTTTCAAAAAGAAGGATAAATTCTGGAAATGGGAATGTAAGATGCATGAGCTAGTACCATGACATCAATCAACAGCAGATTGGCACCATATTCCCAAAGTGCTAAAACAGAAGGTTATATTGTACCAACCTAAAGAGAATTCTAGAAATGTAAGCTGTGAAGCTCTGGTCTTGGATGAAACCATGTATGGAGACCACATTTTAG
>CAJQZJ010000542.1:1596254-1632332 GCA_907164525.1 Lophiomys imhausi | reverse complement strand
CACACACACACACACACACACACACACACACATCTTCCTTCCTTTCCCTTCCTCTTAACCTCTTCCTTCTCTCCCCATCCCAGTATCAAATTCAAGGCTTTGCACTTACCAGTAAACACTCTTCCACAGAGCTAAATCCCCAACCCCATCAATTTCTGGATAATGTCATTTTTGGAGGTGAGGATTGAAACAGGAACTCACAATGTAGCACAGGCTGTCCTGGAACTCACTATGTAGGCCAGGATAGCCTCAGATTTGTGCCAACATCCATGTCTCATCCTGTAGACAAAGCTTTTTAATTGTCCTATATATATATATATATATATTCTGCTTTATTTTGCCATACTTAATTTATTGTGTTTAATTCCTCTACCTCCCTTCCACCCCTCATTCCCTTCAACTCCCTAACCCTAGGTGGGAGAGAAAAGGTTAAAGGGAGAAGGGACATAGGTCTCTTTGAGCTACTTCCTGCTGATTAGGGTCATTGGATTCTTTGGGGGGTAATACCAGTCTCAGTAGAAGTCCAGCAAACCAGGAGACAGCAGCAGGAAGAACAAGCAGCAGTTTGGGGGAGTGCCAGCAAACTGGGAGAGCAGCAACCACTTTCTACCTTGTAGCCCTTTCTCTGTAGAGCTTTCTCCTACTTCTTTGTACAGCCTTTTCTCTTACTTCTTTGTAGAGCCTCTTTACTCTTACTTCTTTATAAAGCCCATTCTCTTTTACTTCTTTGTGGAACTTCTTTGTGGAGCTCCTCCTCTCTTTTCTCTTTGTAGTCCCCTTCTCCTTGGGAGGCTACAAAGTGTTAGGTTTACAGGTGTGAGCCATAATACTTGTCCTTAGCAATGTTATGCAGTGCACAAAAGGTTTAATTTTAAAGAACCTTTTTGATGAATCCAGTTTTCTTCTCTTATGGCTTGTATTTTTGGTATCATATACAAGAAACTGAAAGTTATTCCAAGGTCTTCTAGCATTATTGTTTTATCTCTTAAATTCAGGTCACTGATCATGTTGGGTAGATTTTTGTATATAATGTGAAGTGGAGATCCAACTTCATTCTTTTGTATGTGTATATCTAGATGCCTCTGCAGCATGTGTTGAAAAACTTCTCCCATTGATTAGTAGTGGCATCCTTAGAGACAAGATGATGCAAACTCAGTTGTAGAGTGTTTACCTAGCATGCCCAAGATTGTTCATATGATCCCCAATAACACACATGCAAGTCAGTGGAACAGGGACTTGACTGAACTTCCCACTCTCGCATACATGCAAGTAAAATACCCATATACATAAAATACAAATAAATAAATCTTTTAAAAATTCAATGAACCAAAGCTATACACACTTGAGAGTGTAAAACTAAGTGTGTTTATCTTTGCACACACGATTGTCATAGATGCCCTCCCTCTTAACACCAATGTTCTTTACCTGTGCTTCTACATGAAATTCTTGTGCTTTCCTTATGGTATGTTCAAGTTTCTCTCTAGTTGTGGTGGTTTGAATAAAAATGGCCCCCATAGTCTCATATATTTGAATGCTTAGTCACCAGGGAATGGCACTATTTGAAAAGAATTAGGAGCTGTGGCCTTGCTGTAGGGCCTTGTGGCCCACTGAAAATGGGCTTTGAGGTTCCTAAAGCCCATGCCAGGCCCAGTGGCTCTCTCTCTGCTGACATATCAGGATGTACCTCTCAGCTACTGCTCAGCACACTGCCTGAATACTACAATACTCCCCACCATAATGATAATGGACTAATCCTCTGAAACTAAGTCAACCCTCAATTAAATTCTTTCTTTTAGATGAGTTTATCATGGGACTACAGCTATAACCCAGTGGTAGAGCATCTACTTAGCATGCAGGAGACCCTGATTTCAATCTCTAGTACTGCAGGGGAGCTTAAAGATGATCATGTTTTTAAACTAGTGAATCTACATCTGAGAAAGCAGAGATTCACAAAGAATCTCATTGAAGCATTGTGCATAAAAACCCACAGTTGTCAGGCAGTGGTGGTGCATGCCTTTAATCCCAGCACTGGGGAGGCAAGGGCAGGTGGATATCTGTGAGTTCATGGCGAGGCTGGTTTACAAAGTGAGTTCCAGGACAGCCAGAGAAACACTGTCTCAAAAACAAAACAAAACAACCCACACTAACTTTCAGTAATAGGAAAATAGCTGTAAGTTATGGTATATCACTATGACCAATTATCATGCTGTTTATTTATTTAGTTTTAGAGTTAAGTATCACCTTTTTGTTGGGGGCTGTATTCATGTGTACACAAGAGTGTGCTTGTATATGAACACCTGGAGGCCAGAGTCTAACGATGGGCATCATACCTTGATTTTTTTATTTTCCCAAAAAGAGCAAAGTGTGGTAGAAGTTAGGTCTCTTTGGTGAAATTTGTAGACAGTTCGGATTAGCATCTGGCAGCACATAGGGAGGAGCTAGGCATTCCTTTACTTGATGATATGGACAGAGCCAGTTGTGGCCATATGATATGTCCTGTAGCTAAGAAACCTTGCTGGCCACGTAGATGATGTTATTTGCAATGAGAAGCAACGGGACTCCTGGGAAATCTTGAGACTTTGGACCCTCAGTTGAGGATTTCAAGATAAGAGGATTTATAAGCCAGAGACTCCATGTGATCACTCTCTCTTACTCCTTCCCCCACTGACTGAAAACTCATGCTGGGGAAGTGCACAACATGGTACACCATTAACTGAATTTACATAGAACCTGCTGAGAAAGAATCTTTTAAAGACATCTGTCTTGGGGCCCCAGAGCAACAGAAAAGTGAGCAAGGCAAGCAGAGTTAGAAATCTGATTGGAGAAACTTTTGGGCTTGAGACTTGCCCTGGTCAGAGACTGTGGAGGTGAGTCTTATCTGATTGAAAAAGCTGCCCTCAATTTGCAGTTGGAACAGACTGACTTTATAAACTAGCCACAATTTGGTGATGGAAATAAACTGGCCTTCCGAACTGGCAAAATAAGCCCCAACAGATTTTAAACTTAAAAGATACTACCTAATGGCATTGCTGTAAACCAGGCCATCCTGCATGGACCTACGTTAAGAATATTAATATCCTTTTAAGAAAGTTAAAATAGTGTTAGTTGAATGTTTTGGGTAGATATTAGAGTGTTCTTAGATAGATATTGGGGTAATTTTATATAGATTATAGATTTTAGATTATATGTTTTAGGTTATATGATTCAGGTATTTTATAGGTGATTGATAAGTATTAATAAATATAAATGTGATAAAATAAAATATCAGTTACAGTAAAATGAATGGAAATTAGGTTGCAAATCAACTGACTTTAAGATGGAGGAAGAGGGGGATCCAAGATGGCGGCAGCTGGCACGGATGCATTTTAAATGAGGCAAAAACAGGTATAAAGCCACAGAGTTATAAGACAGTGAGCAACAATCTGAGTGACACGAACTGGCTGGGTTTCACCCAGCGACCCAGGAACTATTAAAAGTCCCTGGGCAGGAATCTCCTCCCCTCTCTTGGACACTCAGCAAAAGCAAAACAGACCAGTGGAAGGCACTGAATCCAGGAATCAGGAATCGTCACCAGGAGAGGGACAGGGAAAGAGCCACTCAAATACCCAGCGGGCAGCTCCGAACTCCAGACAGGGTTACTCACCAGCCTCCTAGGCCCCCAGATCCCATGGAGGGGTTCCAGGTATTTAGGGAAGGGTTGCAGAACCATGGCAGTGGGTTGCAATCATAGAGGAGCCACAGCGATCTGAGCACAGTGCCTGGCGGGTCCACAGCTGCATTTTGGAAAGTGCGAGCATATTTGTGCTTCCCCAGAGGGGTGTTGGACATACATACAGGCCCCTCTATTGGATTTACGGTCACTCGGAAAAAACACTGTAGCTGGACTAAGCAGCGGGATACACTTCTGGCAGCAGGTTACACTGCAGCTCCACTGCAGTGTACTGGAACTTGGAAGACAGTGGCCCCAATTGCCAGTATCCAAAGTCAGCTCCATACAGATATAGGTGGAGCTATGAGAGTGGCAGAAAGGCGAGTGGCTGGGTTGGAAGGCAGATTTGTTCTCCACAGGGTCCAAGCCCTGGGCAAATTGTGGGGTTAATATCATACTCTTTTGCTAGTGCTGCCCCTTCCAGCGGGAAACCAGAGCTTAAGCATATATAGTTCCACACCTGGAACAGTGAGGTTTTTGCCTGGGGGGCATTGCTGAGTAACTCACCTTAAGGGCGTGGAGTTGGGTCCTTTCAGCACTCCAGCGGGCAGTCCCGACCCCCAAACGTGGGACCTCCAGAGTCCACAGCATCTGTGCCTGGACACACAGGACCATACCAGCAGAGCCACTACAGGCTGAATACTTAGTGTGCAACATAGAGAGCTCTGACTTGTGAGCAGTCAAACAACCCTGGACCATTCCTCATTGCCTGGGAATGGGCTGCACCAGCACACAGTGCTTCTGGCTATGAGATGGACATTGACCCTGAGAAACCCCTGAGAGCAGCTGGGGAGGACCACAAACATGGTCCCGACATGTAAGCTGCAGGGGAGCTACAACCCCACCCAACAGTCTGCAGCCTGCCAACCTGCACTATCATCCATACAAAGACCAGTTGGATCCCAGGAACCTACAGGAACACATCCAATCACAACCCCTCACCTGAGTTCTCAATTGGGACAAAACAGGAAGGGGTGAGCTCTGGGAGACACACTGAGACCCTCAAAACAAGGCCCCATCCAGCCAATGGAAAGCGACAGATCACCAAGTGATATGATTGCTACACCAAAGTGCCCCCTTTGGCACCAAGCCCAGAAGGCAACAGGAACAAACAGCTAAGACTACCCAAATTACAAAGGGAGAGTGAAAAAACAGAACCAATAAAAGTCAGGGAAATATGACCACAAGAAAATGCAACTATGCTAGTACAGCAAGCTCTGACCACTTCACCATAGCTGAAACACGTGAAAATGACGACAATTCTACATTGTGGAAAGTGATAGGGTCCTTTCAAGAAGAATTTAAAGCTATGAAGGAATTCAAAGAGTCTACAATTTTAGAAGTGAAAGCAACAGATAATACCATTAGAGAGCTCCAAGCCAAAGTGGCTCAACTTGAACAGGAAAGAGACAAGGCCATGAAAGATTTAAAAGATATGAAAGATTTCCAGGCAAAGACAAGCAAATTGGAGCAGGAAATATACAAAATGAATAAAATCTTTCAAGCCATGAAACTGGAAATGGAAGCAATAAAGAAATCACAGTCAGAGATAAGAGTGGAAGTGGAGAATCAAGGGAAGAGAACAGGAACTACAGACATGACTATCAAAAATAGGATACAAGAGATGGAAGACAGGATCTCAGGCATGGAAGATTCGATGGAATAAATCAGTACAACAACCAAAGAAAATGAGAAATCTAAAAAAGTTCTCACCCAGAACATCCAAGAAATCAAGGACTCAATGAAAAGACAGAACCTGAGAATTATAGACATAGAGGAAAGAGGAGACTCCAGACCCCAAGGTCCAGGAAACATCTTCAAGAAAATCATAGAAGAAAACTTCCCAAACCTAAACAAAGAGATGCCAATAAAATTCCAAGAGGCTTACAGAACACCAAACAGATTAGATCAGAAAAGAAACTCCTCTCACCACATAATAATTGAAAATCCAAATGTACAGAACAAAGAAAGAATATTAAAAGCTGTAAGAGAAAAAGATCAAGTAATGTATAATGGCAGACCCATCAGAATTACACCTGACTTCTCCACAGAAACTCTAAAAGCTAGAAGGGTCTGGCCATATGTCCTACAAGCCCTGAGAGAACATAGGTGCCCAGCCAGACTATTATACCCAGCAAAACTCTCTATCAACATAGATGAAGAAAACAAGATATTCCATGACAAAATCAAATTTAAACAATATCTACCCACAAACCTAGCCCTACAAAAGATCCTAGAAGGTAAATTCAAACCCAGAGAAGATAACTACACCCAAGAAAACAAATGAAACAGAAAACTCCATGGCAACTAAACCAAAAGAAACACAGGACTAACACCTACACCAAAATAATGGGAAATAACAACCTCTGGTCACTAATATCCATCAACATCAATGGAATCAGCTTCCCCCAAAAGAGACACAGGCTTACAGATTGGGTCCGTAAACAAAATCCATCATTTTACTGCATACAAGAAACACATCTCACTAACAAAAATAGACACTATCTCAGAGTAAAGGGCTGGGAAAAGGTTTTCAAAGCAAATGGACCCAGGAAGCAAGCTGGAGTAGCCATCCTAATATCAAACAAAATAGACTTCCAACTGAAATTAATAATAAAATAAGACAGAGAAGGGCATTACATACTCATTAAAGGAAATATCCACCAAGAGGTCATCTCAATATTGAACATCTATGCCCCAAATACAAAGGCACATACATTTGTAAAAGAAACTCTTCTAAAACTTAAATCGCACATTGATCCCCACACATTAGTAGTGGGAGACTTCAACACCCCACTCACAACAATGGACAGATCATCAAAACAGAAACCAAAGAGAAATAATTATTCTAACAGAGTTCATGAACCAAATGGACCTAACAGATATCTACAGAACATTTCACCCAAACACAAAAGAACACACCTTCTTCTCAGCACCGCACAGAATCTTCTCCAAAATTGACCACGTAGTCAGACACAAAGATAGCCTCAACAGATACAAGAAAATTGAAATAACCCCTTGTATCTTATCAGACAACCATGGAAAAAGCTGGAATTCAACAGCAACAGAAACAACAGAAAGCCTACACACACATGGAAATTGAACAACGCTTTACTAGATGACTAGTGGATCAGGGGAGAAATAAAGAAGGAAATCAAAGACTTCTTAAAATCCAATGAAAATGAAGGCACAACATACCCAAACCTATGGGATACAATGAAAGCTGTGCTACAAGGAAAGTTCATAACACTAAGTGCCTTCAAAAAGAAAATTGTGACAGCTCATATTAGCAAATTAACAGCTAAACTGGATGAAATGGAAAAAAAAAAGAGAAGCAAACACTCCCAAGAGGAGCAGAAGGCAGGAAATCATCAAACATAGGGCTGAAATCAACAACTTAGAAACAAAAAGAACGATACAAAGAATCAATGAAACTAAGAGTTGGTTCTTCAAGAAAATCAACAAAATAGACAAACCCTTAGCAAAATTAACTAAAAGACAGAGGGAAAAATCCAAATCAACAAAATCAGAAATGAAAAGGGAGAAATAACAACAGACATTGAGGAAATCCAGAGAATATTTAGGTCCTACTTTAAAAATCTATACTCCACTAAATATGAAAACTTAAGTGAAATATACAATTTTTTTGATAGATTCCACCTACAGAAGCTAAATCAAGATCAGGTTAACAGATTAAACAGCCGAATAACCCCGAGGGAAATAGAAACAGTCATTAAAAATCTCCCAACCAAAAAAAGTCCAGGGCCAGATGGTTTCAGCACAGAATTCTACCAGACCTTCAAAGAAGAGCTAATACCAATACTCTTCAAAATCTTTCACAAAATAGAATCAGAAAGATCACTGCCAAACTCATTCTATGAGGCCACAGTCACACTGATTCCTAAACCACACAAAGACCCAACAAAGAAAGAGAATTTCATACCAATCTCCCTCATGAACATAGATGCAAAAATACCTAATAAAATACTAGCAAACTGAATTCAAGAACACATCAAAAGTATCATACATCATGATCAAGTAGGCTTCATCCCAGGAATGCAGGAATGGTTTAACATATGAAAATCCATCAATGTAATTCACCATATAAACAAGATGAAAGAAAAAAACCACATGATAATCTCACTAGATGAGGAAAAACCATTTGACAAAATCCAACACCCCTTCTTGCTAAAAGTTCTGGAGAGAACGGGCATATGAGGACCATATCTAGAAATAATAAAGGCAATATACAGCAAGCCAGTAGCCTACATCAAATTAAATGGAGAGAAACTTGAAGCATTTCCTCTAAACTCAGGGACAAGACAAGGATGCCCATTTTCACCATATCTCTTCAATATAGTACTTGAAGTTCTTGCTAGAGCAATAAGACAACTAAAAAAGATCAAGTGGATACAAATTGGAAACGAAGAAGTCAAATTATCCCTATTTGCAGATGATATGATAGTGTACATAAGCGACCCCAATAATTCCACCAGAGAACTCTTACAGCTGATAAACACCTTCAACAAGATGGCTGGATACAAAAGTAATTCAAAATAATCAGAAGCCCTTCTTTATACAACAAATAAATAGGCTGAGAAAGAAATCAGGGAAACAACTCCCTTCACAATAGCCACAAACAATATAAAATACCTGGGGGTAACTCTAACCAAGCAAGTAAAGGACCTGTACAACAAGAACTTCAAGCCCTTGAAGAAAAATTGAAGAGCCCATCAGAAAATGGAAAGATCTCCCATGCTCATGGATAGGTAGGATCAACATAATAAAAATGGCCATCCTACCAAAAGCAATATACAGATTCAATGCAATTCCAATCAAAATACCAACACAATTCTTTATAGACCTGGAAAAAAGTATTCTCAATTTCATATGGAACAACAAAAAAAAAAAAAAAACCCAGAATAGCTAAATCAATCCTGTACAATAAAAAAAAAAAAATCTGTAGGTATCACCATCCCAGATTTCAAGCTGTACTACAGAGCAATAGTAATAAAAACAGCATGGTATTGGTATAGAAACAGACCAGTGGCTCAATGGAATTGAATTGAAGACCCAGAAATGAACTCACACACCTATGGTCACTTAATTTTTGACAAAGAAGCCAAAACCACACACTAGAAAAAGGACAGCATCTTCAACAAATGGTGCTGGTCCAACTGGATGTCCACATGTAAAAGAATGAAATTAGACTTGTACAAAACCTAAGTCCAAGTGGATCAAAACCTTAACCTAAAGCCAGATACAGTAAATCTAACAGCAGAGAAGGTGGGAAAAACCCTCAGATTCATTGGCACAGGTGACAACTTCCTGCAGAACACCAACAGCTCAGGACCTAAGACCAACAATCAATAAATGGGACCTCATGAAACTGAAAAGCTTCTGTAAGGCAAAACACACTGTCATTTGAACAAAACGGCAGCCTACAGACTGGGAGAAAATCTTCACCAACCCCACATCTGACAGAGGGCTGATATCCAAAATTTACAAGGAACTCAATAAATTAAATGCCAAGAAACCAAATTATCCAATAAAAAATGGGGAAAAAAGGTAAACAGAGAATTCACAAAGAGGAATTTCTAAAGGTTGAGAGACACTTGAAGGAATGCTCAGCATCCTTAATCATCAGAGAAATGCTATTCAAGACGACTCTAAGATTCCATCTCACACCTGTCAGAATAGCTAAGATCAAAAGCTCAAATGACAGCACATGCTGGCGAGGCTGTGGAGAAAGGGGAACCCTCCTCCATTTCTGGTGGGAGTGCAGACTTGTGCAACCACTCTGGAGGTCAGTCTGGCGATATCTTAGAAAACTTGGAATAGCTCTGCCTCGGGACCCAGCCATACCACTTCTGGATATACATCCAAATGACTCCTCACCGAATCACAAGGAAGTTTCCTCATCTATGTTCATAGCAGCCTTATTTGTAATAGCTAGAAACTGGAAACAACCCAGATGTCCCTCAACTGAAGAATGGATTAAAAAACTGAGGTACATCTACACAATGGAATACTACTCAGCTATCAGAAACAATGAAATTATGCAATTTGCAGCCAAATGGATGGAACTAGAGAGGCTCATCCTGAGTGAGCTAACCCAGACTCAGAAGGATGCACATGGCATCTATTCACTTATAATCAGATTTTAAATATATAGGACAGGATATCTATACTACAACTAAGGCACCAAAGGGAACATGGACACAGGTTTTTTTGTTTGTTTGTTTTTTCTCCTTGTCAATGAGACACTTTTCACTGGTGGTACTGCTTTGTAGGCCCCCAGTGTATGAGGAGGCTCTTGGCCCTCATATGACTGCTGAACTGGGGCAGGGGACTGTTATGTAGGGACACTCCACTCCAGAGGAGTGGGATGGAAGGGTTAGGGGGTAGAGGGTGGGAGGGCAGGACTGGGAGGGGTGGAAAGAGGACATTATGATGGAGATGTAACTTGAAGAAATAAATAAATAAATTTATAAAAAATAAAGATGGAGGAAGATGGTCTAGCTTGTCTGAGTGCATCTGTCTATCTTTCGTTTGTTTTACTTTTAGTAACAAAATTGCACAGCATTTATTGTTACCTGATCATAACAATATAGGCCATCAAAAGCATATAATAAATATTTCAGACTGTGCTACCAGCAGAAGAAATCTTAGAGGAAAACAAACAAACAACAACAAAACCCCACCTTGACCTTTGGCATCCTTGATCATTTCTAATTGGAAATTCTTTGTGGCAGAGTAATATCTCCATGTAGCCTTATCTGACCCAGTTGTTTCCTTGACTTTGTTTTAGAGTGACTCTCTTCTGTATCATCTAGTACAAGGCTAGTGGACCAATCAAAACCCATGATCTAGCTTTCTATCCACACACTCACTTGCTCATAGAGCCAGGCTGAATATGAGATCTATTTTGCAAGTGTCTGAAGATGAGTTCGATGCTGTTTCATCACTTTCTGCACCTTCTGGTCCTTCCAAGGTGGAAGTCACATAGGCCACAAAAAAGACAAGCTACCTTGTTTGGGGGGATCTGGGACATGCCAATTAGGCTAGGCTGATTGGCTCTCAATGTCCAGGGACCCCCTGTTTCTACCTCCCCTGTACTGGGATTAAGTGTGAACCACTGTGCCTGGTTGATTATGAGGGTGCTATATGTCGCTTGCAATAATGAAAAAGAGGACAAGGCTAAGAGTATAGCTCGTCCAGAAAGGTAGTTGCCTTGCAAGAGTTGACAATTTGAGTTTAGTCTCCAGAATCCACATAAAACAGCTGTGTTAGCACAGGCATTTAATCACAGCACTTAGGAGGCAGAGGCAGGAGGATCATAGCAAGCTCCAGACCAGCAATGGCTACATAGTGAGACTCTGTCTTAAGAGAAAAAAAAATTAAGATGTTACCTCAAAGCCATGTGTGATGACCCACGCGTACAACTCTACACCAAAAAGGCTAGGCAGAAGGATTACTATGTTTGAGGCTAGCTTGGGTTACATAGAGAGTTCATGGCAGACCTGACCAACAACTAAAAAAATAACAAAATGTAAAATGAGAGTCATGAATATCAAATGAGAGTCATGAATATCTTAAATGACACTGGAATTAAATTATCCCAGGATAATTTAAAGGGAAAAGGATGGAAATTGCATTGCACTATAATTTTAACCATGTCATATATCATACATGCAAACATGAACAGGAAAAAGGAATAGTGATAAATAGGACAAAGGTTAGAGGGTGTCTGCAACAAATCCTTATCTTCTGTACTTTTCTGCCTCCATTTTCAAGGCCTTTATGATTATTTGGACCCATGTAGACAAGCTAGGCCACCCACTTCCATCTCAGAATCAATTGATTAGCACCCTAAGTCCCACTCACAACCTGAATTGCCTTAGAAAGTAACATATTTGGGCAGTAATAGACTTACACTGTACATCCCCATTTTGTCTGTACCACCATTTAATTGCACATGCTGCACTGTTGCAACAACTGGCTTAAGTGGGTTTATGATCTTCTGTGCTGTAGCATGCCATTTCTTGGAAGAACCCTATTCAGAGTTCTGTTCTTTGCTGCTTGCATTTGTTTTACTGACTCCCCTTTTCTTAATCTCTGCATGTTCATAATCTAGAAGCCACTCTGGTTGTCTTGGTTTACGGTATGGAATTGGAACCTGGAGCCCTGCTCTACCACTCCACTACTGTCAAACCCCTCTACTACAGAGACCTGGCTGGCCTGAGGAAGGCTTAGTAAATCCATCCTGAGCACAGGACACAGAGATGCACAAAGCTCTCAGATCCTATCAGTTTAGCCCATGCTAAGTGTGGTGAAAGAAAAACCTTTCAAATAAATTAAATATCCCTCTGAAACTAAATCCTGAGGCCAATGGGCTGGATGCCAAATTAAAGGCTTAGGGGATATACTGGGGTCTTCCCCTTTCATGCTGTGTATTGTTTGCAGTTCACACCTGTGCCCCTTCATTTTGGTTCATGTATTCTTCCACTGTCCAAGAGCAGGGCTCATTTGAAATGTTAGTTCAGTATTAAATGTTAGTTAGTATATTGTCTTAACAGACTGGAAAAAAGAACCAAGTGGAATTAAATATAGTAAACACCTCTGAAAGAAGGGAGTCAAAAGAGAATTGGAATAGGAAAAAGGCATAGGTGTGGCAGGTGCCTCATTCCCTTCTTGCCTTTGTTTTCTTGCTTGTAAAGGGAGAGGCTGGGCTACAACCCTTCTCCATCCAGCATCCTTTGATTCTAAGAGAAGGCCCCTCCTTAAGCATTATAAGGGGACTGTGCATGAAGAATAGACTTGGAATACAGTGTGGAGAAGGAAAGGGTAAAAACTGGAGGCCGACATTTGACTTCAGCTTAGCACATCCAGGAATAGTGTGAGCAAGAGGTGGGAAAAGAGGGTGGAAGATCTACAAATAGAATAAATTGTTCCCTTCATTGTGAGAGGAACACACTCCAAGCAGCCCTGCTTCACCCCAAACTCTCCCAGCTGTATTGTAAACCTAAGAGCTGGAGATGAACTAACAAGACCTCTGGTAGATCTAAAGCACAGTTCCCGCCTCCTTTTCTTAAGTTTGGTTTTGTTTTCATTGAAATTTATTCAGCAGGCTCGATACAGGCTTCTACTTGCTTTCCTGCTGCATGCCGGGACAAGCATCTACAGGAAAAAATGATCACTATTTCCCTCTTCTATTAATTTGCTTCATGTCTGTCACACAATTGGACTATGAACCTATACCTCAGTGGAAGGTACATGCTGTTAGCGTCAATGTAAATAATCCCTCCTGCTCAATATAAACTTTATTGAGACCAGATCACTTATGCATTGCTCTAAGCTGGTAAAGTTTTTTTTCAGTTATCAATAATGGAATGGGAAGTTATCAATTATTTGCAAAGGCCGGTTTACATTTACCTCAATGTTTTCTCACACTTATTCCAATCACGAAGCTAGGATCTAAGAATCAATCCCTTGGAAACATGTTTTTTCCATTTTCTGCAATGAGTTCCAGGGGCAGTAAGAACCTCACAGCTCTGGGAGGGGGAGTGCCTCTGGGCAAAAGATGAAGGAGGTTACAGCTAGTGGAAGTGGTAATTAGAGCCAATTACAATGTGACTTATCTCCTTTGTCATTAAAATGCCTGTCAGACCTCTCATTTTTCTAAACAAAGGGAAAAGAAAAGGTATAGCTTAGTAGGGGAGGTTACCCAAGGGGAAAGGCTTTCTAAGGCTGTCCAAAAACTCACCCTGTAACCTTAGACAAACACATAGCCTTTTTGGCTTTACAGTACTTTGCTCACTGTTAAACTCTTAACTCAGAGAGTTGAAAGGAACTTGGGAAATCACGTGGTCTAGTCCCTTGCCTTCTAGCAGGTATTACAGCCCCACCCCTTCCCAAATGAGACGTGATGGACTCACAGACTTTAACTGGAATATATCTTGTGTTTCTTATATGGAACGGATTTGAGTTTGGTCTCATGTTTAGTTTGTCATGAAAAGAATGTAATTACTTCCTTCACAACTCTCACAGATATTACATAGGTTAACACATAATAACTCCAAAGCACTTTGAAAATCTTCAGAGAATCTCATATATATGACATTGCCAAGAGACACTACCACACTGAATGAATTGATCTCAAAGTAATGGATCAGGCTTTTTGAAGGACTGGCTTGAAGCTGGGCATAGCAGTTCACACTTGTAATCCTGGCACTTGGAAGTCTGTTTTGAGATCTGCCAGGGATATATACTGAGACTTTATATCCAAAGACAAAAACAGAACTGGCTTGAGAAAAGCTTTCTGCAGAGGAACAAAGATGTCACTTATGGACATAACATTTTTAAATATTCAGAGTAAGTGAAATCTTACTTGCAAAATTGGAAATCCTGACATCTGGCCTCCTGGAGGTACAGGTAAAAGTAGCAGGCTTTTCTTACAAGCACCACTTAAGTCTCAATCCCATACAATCCCTTAATGCTTGCTTCCCTTTGTCCTTCAAATTATCTATAGTCTGGTCACTGAAGAGCAGGATTCATTATCTGTCTTCTAGTCTCCAATCTTTCTTCACTTTGCATTATAACCCATTCAAATTACCCTACTGTACATATCCATCTTTACCCACTCCTTTGAATACATCACCTACTTTACAAACCCTAGTTATCCTCTGTATTAAATTGCTCATTATCTCAAGGTCATCAATTTACTTTAGCGTCTTTCTCCATCCTTCCTGACCTTTGTTCCCTTTCTTTCAGTACTACACTTTCTCCTCATATACATGAAACAAAGCCCATCATCCCTCCATCTGATAAACCATCTCTCTTCAACATTGTTGAAAGCCAACACCTATTTAATGAGGACTATAGGAAGGAGCCATGCACACCAGAACAGGTAAAAGCCTCTTATCTCTCAGAGATGACTGCCAAAATCCTGCACTCTCCTGGTTCCTGTGCCAGGGAAGGGCACTACAGGCACTGTCCAGGAGAATGTAAAGCATTGTATTGCAGAGCAGATTGTGATGTACCCTGAGAATTAAGATTGTATTCTTACTCTTATTTTTTTAAATTTATTTGTTGCTTCAGGTTGCATCTCCATCATATTGTCCTCTTTCCCCCCCCTTCCCGGCCCCTCCCTCCATCCACCCCCTAAGCCTTCCATCCCACTCCTCTGGAGTGGAGTGTCCCCACATAAGCCCCCCGCCCCAGTTCAGAAGTCATATGAGGGCCAAAAGCTTCCTCATACCAACATAATTCTTCATAGACCTGGAAAAAGCTATTCTCAATTTCATATGGAACAACAAAAAACCCAGAATAGCTAAATCAATCCTGTAGAAAAAAAAATCTGTAGGTATCACCATCCCAGATTTCAAGCTGTACTACATAGCAATAGTAGTAAAATCAGCATGGTACTGGTATAGAAACAGACCAGTGGATCAATGGAATTGAATTGAAGACCCAGAAATGAACCCATACACCTATGGTCACCTAATTTTTGACAAAGGAGCCAAAACCGCACAATGGAAAAAGGACCGCATCTTCAACAAATGGTGCTGGTGCAACTGGATGTCCACTTGTAAAAGAATGAAATTAGACTTGTACAAAACTTAAGTCCAAGTGGATCAAAGACCTTAACATAAGGCCAGACACACTAAATCTAATAGCAGAGAAGGTGGGAAAAACCCTCGAACTCATTGGCATAGGTGACAACTTCCTGAACAGAACACCAACAGCACAGGACGTATTCTTACTCTTCTTAATAAAAGCTTCCATTTATATGCTCTTTTCTTTGACAAAGGAGCGTATATAGTAGTCACCACACACAATCACCCCCTCCAGGGTGATTCCCTTGGTTGAGGACTTCCAAGTCAAGTAGGTACTTCCAGAGAGAGCTATACGTATCCTGAGAATATTGTGGCAGTGCGTACACTGGGGATGGATACTTTTGGGGTGAGGTACTATTTATTGCATGCTTAGATCCAACACTAGTGATAGAGTTTAATTATTTGGCAGATATTAAGCAGAGTATTTTAGAAATTTTAAAATCAGATTTTAGCTATATAGTACAGGATAACTATACTACAACCAATGCACCAAAGGGAACAGGAACATAGACTTTGTTACCTGTCAATGAGACACTTTTCCCTAGTGGTGCTGCCTTGTAGGTCCCCAGTGTATGAGGCTCTTGGCCCTCATATGACTGCTGAACTGGGGTGGGGGACTGTTATGTAGGGACACTCCACTCAGAGGAGTGGGGTGGAAGGGATAGGGGGTAGAGGGTGGGAGGGCGGGACTGGGAGGGGTGGAAAGAGGACACTGTGATGGAGATGTAACCTGAAGTAATAAATATTTTTAAAAATTTTTAAATTGTGAGTATATGCATGCGAATGTGTGTAAGCACTAGAACAAATGAAAGCCTTCTGTGTAACCTGGTAACTCTTTTTGGACTGGCACAGTTACAGACTTTGGGGTCGTGGGGTGATGGTGGATTTACTTCTCTATGGATAGATTTGACTTTGAAGACAGTCAAAACTAAGTCTGGTGATACTGGACTGGTAATGACCTGAATATAACTTTGAATGCAAAAATATGTAAAAGAACTAACCAAATTTACTTGAATCACAAACATGGGTACCTTCCTCCAAGGAAATCCTAGTTACTAGGACAAGTAATTAATTGCTTTTAAGGTTTTTGTTTGGAGGGAACTCAGTTTAAACAAGGGGGGGGGGCAATACTCTGGAAGTCTAAAAACTGACTACTTTGGGAGTCACACACTGTTATTCCCATGCATCTGCTAGGGCTTCTGGGCAGTAATTACCCAAAGCAAGGGCGAGGAGCGGCCCTATGTGACTTAAATGAAACCCATAGTTGTGGGGAAGGAGGGAATGGTGCTGGATTTACAGAGACAACCAAAACTGAAACAACACACACAAGGCTTCCTGGTATGTAAATTCTTTTTGAGGTTAGAGATCTCCTTTTATAGAATTTAGTATATAACAGATTCAAAAACCAAACTTCTTGACCTCCCAAATAGTTCACAACTAAATGTGCAAAAGAATCACCATTAAACAGGACATCAAAAGCTATACATTTTCTATGAAACAATATGTGCACAGATTTTTCAAAGCTGTGAAAATGGAATAAAGAGCACAACACATTTTGGTCACTTTATTAAATGACATTAAATAGTTTAAGTTTCAACTACTAAACAGCACTTTGAATGGTGAAAACACAGATAGTATATTGTCATACTTGAATGCTTTTCTTTAAAAACACAATTCCAGTCCTTATATATATATTACAAAACAGCCTTAAAGGAAGAAGTGACACCTTTTCTACAGTACTTAAGATACTCCATACAGAACTGAAAGGCAGTCTAACAGAAACAAAGGCAAGTCTTCACAGCTGTATGATTTCAGCAGCCAAAGCTGGATGATGGACTGAAACATTACTATACAACTGGGACTAAACATATACAATATCACAATTCTAGGCCAAACGCTTTACACCCAAAGAAATAGAACAGGTTACAAAATGTGGAGAATTTAGCAGGCAAAACTGTATTACAAGCAACATTTCAAATCGTCATTTTTAAGCCATTGCAACTATTTAAAACATCTAAAACAAATATAAAAATGAGCTTTTTAGTATCTTATGTAATTTTTTTGTCTTTAAATATATGTTAAACCTTGATGTTATACTCAAAGTACATATATCATGTTGCTAAAATGTCAAGTGAGAAGAGTGTATGCAAAGTGGTCCAAGATTTATTTCAAACTCATTGATTTTCAATTAGTTCTTCTAATTACTACACTTCAAGTTATAATTTCATTCATTGTGAAAACGGAGGACTAGAAGGTTGCCTAAAATTTTTGTATCTATGTCTTTGAGTAAATAATTAGACCATGTTGAAAATTCTCTAGTAAAACAGTTTTAAAGATTTCTGATAACAGTTGGCCAGAGCATACTGCTTTCAAACATTTATCTCACAAATCTTGCTTCTTTCATTTTTTCCAAAGTAAACACGCATCCACCCCCCCCAATTAAATAAATTTGATTATATGACTGGTACAATATCCAAATCCATGGAGTTCATTAGTGTGTTTTATCATGGGAAGGTGGAGCCACCAAACCTCACATATTATCTATCATAAACTTAGCGTTTAACCACTGGTTCTTACAAGATAAAAAGGAAATTTTTAATTATCCAAACAACTAAAACCAGTTTTAACTCATGTTCAATTCAACCAAGTCAAGTAATGCCTAGAATAAATATTCCTCATAGCTTTTCTTTAGCTGTTTCTACTGTTTTACAGCATATCAAAAATGGTATTACCACGATGAGTTTACACCCATAGTCAAACACAATCTTCTTATTGAAGAAACTCAAGCAATCAAATTGAATGTGAATGAAACTATAGGTTGTTTTTCACAAACTTGGGTCTAGGAAAAAAAATAAAATATGATTTCCTAAGAAAAACCTCCCTTAAGATTATTAGGTGAAGGCCAGGCATGGTGGTGCATGCCTTTAATCCCAGCACTCGGGAGGCAGTCAGGTGGATCTCTGTGAGTTCAAGCCCAGCCTGGTCTGCAGAATGAGTGCAGGAAAGGGCTTGGTACACAGAGAAACCCTGTCTCAAAAAACAAATCAAAAATATTATTAGGAAAATTAATTTTATGAAGAAGAATCATCATCATCAACCTCAGAGATCAAAACTGGGGGGGGGGTCAAACGTGAAAATGAAGTACTAAAATGTAAAGGAGCTTGGAAGAAGGAACACTTTTTTCAAGTGATGAGTAAAAAGAAGAGCATAGAAGCTAGTAATTCTTATTTTTAAGAGGAATTATTTTACAATACTGACAGTACTAAGGACTGTTAAAGCACATTCCTCATGTGAACTTAAAGTCACCAAAGGTTCTGCCATTTTGATGTTTTTTATAAAACAGGGTGTGACCCTAAAAACCACAATTTCATCACGAATGTCTTCGAGCGCTATAACTTTATTTTCTTAGTTTACACCCCACTGCCAGCAACAGGATGAAGCACCAGCACTGGCACCATGGCTGACAGATGTGCTTCCATCAGTGCCAGGGCACAGGAAACTTGTGTGCAGAGGATAATCCACAACCCTGAAATC
Organism: Lophiomys imhausi; assembly: GCA_907164525.1. NCBI lineage: Eukaryota > Metazoa > Chordata > Mammalia > Rodentia > Muridae > Lophiomys > Lophiomys imhausi. The sequence goes on along the minus strand of CAJQZJ010000542.1, from coordinate 1,613,471 downwards.
TTACCAGTAATTATTTCAGCACATAGAACTGAAAATGAAAAATGGCATAGAGACTAAATAAGAAAAAGGAATTTCCTCATCTTAGACTGTACTTAAGGCTGTTTATACAATACTAAGATAACTGCAAGGCTCCTCCAACTTTAGAGTAGTAGTATTTAAGAATATTGCACACACTTCTGTGTCTAAGATAACCCTTAGATCTCACTTTTAGTCACAGAGACAATATAACAGGAGCCCAGTTTCAGACTTCAGTCAAAAGAATATTAAAACCATTTCAATCACTCTAATCAAGAAATGGATTAAGTACAAAAGTATTTTATAACTTGAGGAATCAACTCTAAGAACTCAGCTGTGTGTTTTTATATTTAAAGAGCGAATATATAAATCTTTATTAATTTCTAAATTCATTAATTTTATGACAATTTTATGGTTGCTAAAAGCAGGCATAAAAATTTAGAGAGGAAATCTGTGGAGCTGTTACTGTTATGGAAGGATTTGTTTTCACTGAAAACAATTTGAAATATCTTCTGTACTCAACGTGTGTAAGAAGATTGTAGGCAATATCACTGACAAATGTCAGAGATAAATGGTATGCCCTCTTTAAAAAAATTTAAAACTAATATGGAAGATTGGCATTTAAGGGGTCCAAACTATACAGTTGAGTTCTGTTAAGTCATTGATTCCTAAAAAAATAAAAAATCTTTCTATGATTTTAATAATCCTTTAAACTTGTAATGCAAAAATCACATTGATTTCCCTGGGGAAGGTCCTGGATTTTTGCTTCTCATTGGGGGTGGTGCACGCTGTAAGGGTGGTGGCTGCATACCACCAGCCACTGACTGATACATTCCTCTCATATCAATCTGCTGGTAGTTAGGAGTCATGATTAAATTTGGAGGCTTTGGTATCATGAGGTGACTCAGTGTTGCTTGCTGATAAGTCAGTTGTTGCTGCTGCTGCTGACTGTACTGCTGCTGGAGCCTTCTGTTCATAAGTATTCGCTGAACACAGCTGATTAACTGGAGAGAGAAAACGGAGCTGTGTATATATACAAGTGTATGTCCCGCCTCAAAGAGGCAAGTATCAAGTTCTGAGTTAAAATCAATTTGTTAAGGAGTACCATATCAAAAGGAAAACATTATTGTTATCACCATTACTAATTTAATGGCATTCACAGGACCATTACTGAAGAAACCAGTTAGTAACACCATTTAATACTAAACTCTCTTAATGACTTGACCATTGTATTGCCGGCAGCATATAGGTTAGTTGCCATAGTAACCTGCCCTGTAGTGTGATTAGTCTATTAGTTACAGCACTTTTTGTCAACTCTTCTTTCTTTGCCACTCTCTTGAGTATTTCACATGATGACAAATAAATATTTTAGTGATGAACACCAAAGGAGAAAGCATTTTTAGTAGTAATAATTCCTACCTAAAAGTTTCAAATTTCCTACGATGATTTAAAACCACATGATTCCAAAGTGCTTTCTTTTTTTTTTTTTTTTTTGGTTTTTCGAGACAGGGTTTCTCTGAATATCTCTGGCTGTCCTGGACTTGCTTTGTAGACCAGGCTGGCCTCGAACTCACAAAGATCCGCCTGCCTCTGCCTCCCAAGTGCTGGGATTAAAGGCGTGCGCCACCACCGCCCGGCTTCCACAGTGCTTTCTAAGTAAAATTAAGCCACAGAAATCAAGACTGTGCTGGAAAAGATGATCAAGGATCATGGAATATGGTAGCATTCAGAAGATTCAGCCAATTTAGTAGGTGCTTATACATCACCCAGGAAACTACAGTCTCCAAATAAATACAATGAAATGTCTACTTTTAGAAGATATTAGAAATTGACAGAAGAAGCAAACGTTTTGAGATAGTTCTAAATGTCCAGAACAGATAAAAACCAAAATTATAAAGAAACACATCCTATAAAAACTTCCAGGAGAACGAAATGTGGCATCACTCTTTCAGCCAAATATGTCTTAACACTACTAGTTTTTAGCAAACCATGAGAATAATCAATGGCCATTCATCCTGTATGGTTATTACAGTCATACCAACTCATTACAAACTAAAGAAAATCCAACTGAGCCTAGAGACAGAGTTCTTACCATCTGTTGTTTTGTCAATACATCATTGTAGATTGCTTCTCTTCGTTTAACATCAAGCTCCTGGCTTGCTTGTCTACTTAATGCTAGTGCCTGTACTTGCGTCTCAGAGAGATTCATGTTTTCTTTCCACTAAAAGAAAGACATTCCAATTGACTCTTTGTAACTGTACAATTGAGGAGAAATTATTATTAAGGTACTTAAATATGTTCAGGATTTTAAACACAATGTCCCTTCCTTTACTCGTTTCTAAAGAAGTCAATGTTAGGAGAGCAGGGCACTAAGTTGTCCATTGTTATATATAGGTTGGCTTCCTCTGGAGTAAGAACTATCTGGATTTAACTTGTATAACTGCTACATTAAAAATCTGTTTATACAAACAAACAATACATTTCTATTCTTGATATCTCAATTCTTATATTTTACCCATTTGTCTCTTACGTCAGCATCTACTGCAAAATGGATACATTACAATTTGAGACTGTTATGAAGCTTACTAGTACTTTACTATTTTGAATCAAATTATAAGGATTACATTATTTTTCCCACAGAAAGAAAAGTGAACAAAAGTTAAACAATGTGAGGTGTACATAAACTGGAGGTTTGAAATAAGATAATTGTCAATTTGCTTACTACAGTTGAAATGATATCTTCAAGAGGCTGAATCCTCACTGCTGTAACGCTGTTTGTTGCTTCTACAACTTTTTCTCTTCCTTGATTAATAAGGTCCTAGAAGGATATAAGAAAAAAGCTATATAGGGCAGAAAGACGGCATAGTTTTAAAGTGTCACTCCTCTTGTCAATCTATAGCACTTGATTTAAAATCTAAACAATTGAAAAGAACAGCAAAATTCAGTATCTATAAGTGAAGTAAAAATATGTAAGAGACTCTTTAGGAAGATATTGATTTGGGATTTATTGAACCAATTAATTTAAATAAACCCAAGAGCAAATTTTAAAAATGAAACCACAGATTCAATTAAATTATTAAACTATTGATTAATATTGATGTATTATTTATATAATTAATGTTTATATAATTACTAACATTTATATATTCTAGTATTTCTTATTTAATCCATATTTTACTCTAGTTTTAAATCATATACTTCATAATGATGGACAGTAGCATATACCTAATGGCACTTCTACATTGCAAGTAAACTCACGGATGTACTTACCCTACTTTCAAACATTAACCAAGTGCTTTCTTTTTTCCAGGTATTTTGTAAGTGATCGAAGTGCTATTTCCCTAGACATTCAGTTGCTCTATTACTCCTTAGTTAAAATAATTCAAACTACATTAATTGAAAGATTGATTCCTTTGTGCTCTGTATAAACTCCATTTTACTATATTAAGTTGGTCCAGAAGATCAACAAATAAAAGAAATTTTTCTTGGTCTATTCAGGGTAATCTTTTACAGAATGTGATATTCCTACACAGGGAACCTCTAACATAGCAGTTGGAACTGCCTTTAATTTATGTTAAACTACCTTTGTCCTTTACAACTCACCTCCAGCTGTTGATTACTCATTGCTGACAGGGCTCCCAAATTGAAAGGAATATAAGGAGTTTGAGAGCTGAAAGTGACAGGGGGTAAATTGGTCCCAGTCGGCATGTTGAAACGCATGGTCAGTCCCTAAAACCAAAAAAAAATTATGCACTCTTCACACTGTGATTAAAAACTTGAAATTCTACATCACCTACTGGTTTAGTAAAGAATATACTTTCTCAGAACTAGGAAATTATTAACACTCTTCCACACACAAACAAAACACCCTTTTTACCTGAAACCAAGATCTTATTTCATGGAATACATGAAATAAGAATACCTAAAGGTGTATTCTTTTTTTCTGGGAATTCCCACACGCTGAGGTAAGTCAGTGAATTCTGATGAGATTCCTAAAATTATATTAACGTTAAAGAAGTCTGATACAATGAATTAGAAGCTTGAAAAGGACTCAGATATTAGGACAAAGATTCCATGCTCTGGTACATTTGTGCTTAAGTGGGTTATTTAAATCAGATAAAAATTATCTTAAATAGAGTTACTAGTGGAGATTGACATTAATTGTTCAGCTCTTAATTCAGCAAGGGTTAAGCAGAAATGGATTTTTTTTTTTTTTTAAGTATAAACTGCTTTCTTCTCCCTACTTTACAATTGAATGCAGCCAAACCCCTTAAATTGAGATTCCTAACTGTGGAGCCTATAGGTGAGGAACAACTACATTAATCTGTCTTCTTTCAAATATGAGCCCTCTCTTCTTCATTTCTCTGTCCAATGACTGACATAAAAACAGAAACCAAAAGAAAAAAAAACCAAAACAAAACCTTTTTGTTTGTTTCTAGTTTGTTAACCAGACCAGTCTCCAAATGTTGAGATCAAACAACCTCCCTGTCTAAGTCTTTCAAATAGCTGGGACTACAGACACTGTACATAGCTCCAAAAGTATTTTTCATTATTAGCATATCTTTTAAAAATTTTTTCTTGTTTTGTCTGTATGTCTGTGTGAGAGTGTTGGATCCTAGAGATACAGACAGTAGTGAGCTCCATTTGGGTGCTGGGAATTGAATCCAGGTCCTCTAGAAAGCAGTCAGTGTTCTTAATCACTGAGCCATCTCTCCAACCCCTAAGGAAAACATATGTGTTTTTTAAAAAGGATTTATTTATTATGTATACAGTATTTGGCCTGCATGAATGCATGCAGGCCAGAAGAGGGAACCAGATCTCATTATAGATGGTTATGAGCCCCCATGTGGTTGCTGGGAATTGAACTCAGGACCGCTGGATGAATAGCCAATGCTCTTAACCTCAGCCATTTCTCCAGCCCACAAAGAAAAACAAACAAAAGCATTCTGAATGAAATACCTTCTTTTCTGCTTCATATTCAGCCCAAGCTGCTTTTCTTTCTTCTTCTGTCAGCTCTTCTTCTTCTTTGTGGTCCAAAAGAGAATCATGTTCGTGATATCCTACAATATGCTCTTTATGTATCTGAAGAAGTTCTGCAAGTATGGTATCCTGATTTTGGGGGGGGGTAAAATAATAATTATTTCCTCCCTCTGGATTATATCTTCACTTGAAATACTTCTTTTCAAAAAGGACTGACTTTTTAAAGATACACCTGTAAGTAGGACTTCATAATTCATCTTGACATGTAGATAATGCTACTTCCTTTACTAAAATAAGCAAGCTTTTAAAAGACCATACAAAGAGAGGATTTCAAGAAAATTTCCTGGTAGAACACAGAGATACTATGAAAGGTACTATCTAATATACAAATCTTTCATCCAAATATTAGTTGCTGGACTGTATGCCACTAAACAAGTTTATCATTACTTGCCCAATCTCTACACCAGTTACTAGGACTAGCAGTAACTGGTGCCTGTCTTTAAGAATTCATCTACAGCCGGGCGGTGGTGGCGCACGCCTTTAGTCCCAGCACTTGGGAGGCAGAGGCAGGCGGATCTTTGTGAGTTCGAGGCCAGCTTGGTCTACAAAGCGAGTCCAGAACAGCCAGAGATACACAGAGAAACCCTGTCTCGAAAAACCAAAAAAAAAAAAAAAAAAGAATTCATCTACAAAGATAATGAGACTTCCATAACTACCCCAAGCACAACTGAAAAGATATAATAAAACATAAAGACAGAAAGAAATTTATGCATTTTTGTTTTGTTTTCCTGAAATAGGGTCTCATATAGCCCAGACTGGCTTTGAGTTTCTAATCTTCTTGCCTCTACTTCACAAGTGCTGGGATAGTCATGAACAACCACACTCATAATTTTTTCTTTGGAGACAAGTGTTTTGGTATTTATCATGAGCTGTTCTCAAACTCATGATCTTCCTGCCTCAGCCTCTTGTGTGCTGGAATTACAGGCTTCAATCACTAAACCCAGCCTCTAAGATTTTCATAGGTAAACATGTCAAGTAGAACTAGAATAGCTGTTCTCTTATATACCAAATAAATTGCAAGGCTCAAAGAAAGGTTAAAATAGTACCTATTTTACTTCTGCCTGGCAATAAGTGATAGTCATAACCAAAATTACTATCCATTCATTTATCTGACAAAGCTAGCTACCCCATGGACCAAATGAACTATAACACTGAATCTGGGGCTATACCACTGGTAACTCTGGCTTTGAAAAGAAGTTAAATATGGATGAAATACTATTTGCTCACAGGTATAACAAGATGTTACAATAATAGCAGAACAAATGGAAAACACCCAATTTTAAAAAAATAAACACCATGTCAATTGAGTATAATGGTCATTTCTCAATAACAAACCAATTGAGACAATAACTACTGTGAAGGAGAAGCCTTTCCAGAAATGCATGTGTATACACACAGTAAAAATGTCTGAGACATCAACAAGTTTTATCAGGGTAGTCCTTAACATCCTGTAATTTCAAAACCCAAACTTGCTGACTTAAAATTATGAGAAATTGAGGACCAGGAAAGTGACTTTTCCAATTACAAAAGGGACTAGCTGGGGCAAGCAACTGAACTTCCCAATTCTTCTCTAGTGATTATTATATCACACTGCAGAGAATGCTTGTTTTCATGACACATGGCTCCTCCATCTTCTAGATCTATACTTTTTTAGATAAAAATATAATCCCTTGAAGGATTCTGGACAATATTTAGGTTTCATTTCTATTTACTTTTTTTTTTTTTTTTTTGGTTTTTCCGAGACAGGGTTTCTCTGTATAACAGCTCTAGCTGTCCTGGACTCGTTTTGTAGGCCAGGCTGGCCTCGAACTCACAGAGATCCGCCTGCCTCTGCCTCCCAAGTGCTGGGATTAAAGGCGTGCGCCACCACCGCCCGGCTTTCTATTTACTTTTAACACTTGTAACTTTTTGAGCTTTCTTTTCCTTAACAAGTACATGTTAATTTTTTTTTTTTTTTTTTGGTTTTTTGAGACAGGGTTTCTGTGTATACCTGGAAGTCCTGGAACTCATTATGTAGACCAGGCTGGTCTCCAACTCACAGAGATCTGCCTGTCTCTGCCTCCCGAGTCCTGGGATTAAAAGCATGTGCCACCACGCCTGACATATATGTTAACTTTTAAAATGATTTATTTTTTACTTTATTTGTACGGGTATTTTGCCTGTGTGCATGTGTGTGTATCATGTGTATACCCTAGTGCCCACAAAGACCAAAAAAGGGCATGGATTACCTGGAACTGGAATTATAGATGGTTGTGAGCCACTATGTGGGTTGGGTGCTTGGAATAGAACTCAGGCCTCTTAGAATGACAGGCTGTGCTCTTTACTGCTGAGCCATCTCTCTAGCCTCAGTATAAGTTAACTTCATGAAATAAAATATAAAAGCCAAAGCAAAAGTCCCAAACTTGTAAAAGTTCATGATCATACTACGGCTGACATGTACTATTTTATCATTTTCATTCCGATTCTAGATTCATGATATCAAAATGAAACATGATCACCTAATTAAGGTCAGTTAATAGTGACAATTCAGCTTCTGCCCAGGCAATAATGCTCCTCTTGATTCATAGACAATTGAAATACTAGTAACTCACAGGAAAAGTTCACGTTACTTCGATTTCCACAATTAATAAATTTTAGAGCCTTATTAACATTGTACCTTTCTCTTCCCATCAGGCCAAAATGCAAAAACAAACCAGAAACTTTTTATATTGTTTCTAATGAATGTGATAGTATCTTTTCAAATAAATTAATAAAAGTAATACTAATATCTAAGTATACAATCTGAGGACAGCAACCAATAACATGTTCGGTATTCCTCCACATATTTATACATGCAGTTTTGCATAAAAATGGGAATGCATTACACTTAGTTGCAATCTACGTTTCTCCCTTGCTATCTTTGCATGGACATCATTTACACCAAATACAAACCATCATTTTTGATGGATGTACACAGCTTACATTGTATCAGTGGCTTTCAAGCTGTAGTTGTGACCATTCAGCAAACTCTTTCTCAAAAAATATTTATGTTCTGATTCATAAGAGTAGAAAAATTACAGTTACGAAGTAGCAATGAAAATAATTTTATGGCTGGCAGTCACCACAATATGAGGAACTGTATTAAAGGGTCATGACATTAGGAAGGTTGAGAACCACTGCACTGTGCAAAAAAAACTTCATCAACTATTTATTCCTTTACATAGACTATTTTTAAGACACTAAAACTGGTCTATTATTATGACACCTGAAATGAAATGAATTAGTGGATATACTTTAATAATTTCCTCACATATTAGTTATGCTGATAATACTCAAGCCCTTAGACAAGTATGTGTGCTACAATCATCATTTTAAGAACCTAGGGGGATGGCTCAGTGTCTGAGTTTGGATCTCCAGTATATACATAAAAAACAGGGTATTTGGCTGATGTACCTGGGAGGCCTGTTCCTTTCTGGGGAGAGGTGGATCTACAGGGAAGGGGAAGGGTGGGGGAGGGAACTGCACTTGGGATGTAATATATGAGAGAAGAGTAAATAAAACAGAAAAACATTTTTTAAAAGAAAAAAACACCTTGGAGAAAAGAAAAAAAAAGCTAGGCATGGTCCTACATGTCTATAAATGCTATCAAAATGAAACATGATAACCTAATTAAAGTCAACTAATAGTGACAATTCAGCCTCTGCCTAGGCAATAATGTTCCTTTTGATTAATAGCCAAGGTTGAGAAAGAAGAGAAAGGAGGAATTCTAGGGTTCACTGGCCAGCTAGCTTAGTCAAATCTGTTAGTCCCAAATTCAGCGAGAGACTCTATCTCAAAAAAATCAAGATGAAAAGTGTCGACCTCTGATAAGATGAGCATTCACTCACACAAATTTATGCATATACCCTCCCACTTAGAATACACACAAATTAAGCCATTGTCTTAAAAAATAGAAAATAATTTGATTCAGAAGCAGGAAAGCAGTCACTGTTCCCACATCTTTTGCTTTTAAATTAATTGCAGCATTCAATCAATATAAGAAATGAATAATGAGATTAAGAGGGCCAAAAAGTTCTTGTAACAGGATCCTCAGACTACTTCTTCAGGAAAAAAAGTTTTTCAAATCCAGAATAAACTATGAAAGTTAAAGTTTTCATCTCATATAAGATACCATCAGTGAAAAGGTTTTTGTTTTCCCCCTTTAAAGCAACATTTATATTAGTTGCTATAGTAACACTACTATTGAAAACAATACTGGAACAGAATATATAATCACTAAGCCAACAGTCATCAAAATGAGGTTTAAATTACATCCAAATGTGTACCTTTACTTTGTTTAAACTTTATTTTTACTTAAATAAGTTTTTTTTAATGCCTACAAACTGGAAAAAAGCATGGTCTATATTTCAGCTAAACACCTAAATTAGTTTAAGCTTGAAAAATGACTAGTTCAATTAATAAAACAAAATTAATAGTAAATTAAAAGTTTAAATTAACTTGTTTAGAAGTTTAAAGTATTTGGAAAGCTGACAAAAATTCCCATCTAATTTATTCTGAAGTCCAACCTTGAAAATAAAATTGTTAAAAAATAATCAAGGCTTTGCTTGGGGGTACTGTAGGAAGTTTGCCATATTTCAAAAATATTTTGCTTACCATCACTTTGAATTTGAGTTTTATAATATCTGGAAATAAAAGGTCAGTAGAATACTAACTGCCATATGACCCACTCAAAATGCTATGAAAGAAACAGTAAGTTTATTATTTGAAGAAGTCTAGCATTTTAGTCAAGAAATTTAATAATCCTGGCCCCAAAGCTCTTACTTTCACATTTGAAGCCAGCTTCTTACACCAGAATGCAGTGGGGGAAAAACTGTAGTGTGTGCAGTAAGTAACTTACCAGTTTACTGAATGAGCATCATATTAGACTTTTGTGTTTGGAGCACATAACCTTTGGTAAAGAGCATTAGAAACAGGCCTAGATTCCCAGAGTATAAGTGTGAATTAGTGACAATCATGGAACTTGTCACTTTCAGTGAAAGAAAAGGCATGTCTGCCAAGGTGACATTAGCAGACGGCAAAAACTTCTTTTGATAAGAATGTTTTTTCTATACCAATACCATGCTGTTTTTACTACTATTGCTCTGTAGTACAGCTTGAAATCTGGGATGGTGATACCTCCAGATGTTTTTTTTTTTTTTGTACAGGATTGATTTAGCTATTCTGGGTTTTTTGTTGTTCCATATGAAATTGAGAATAGCTCTTTCCAGGTCTATAAAGAATTGTGTTGGTATTTTGATAGGAATTGCATTGAATCTATATATTGCTTTTGGTAGGATAGCCATTTTTATTATGTTGATCCTACCTATCCATGAGCATGGGAGATCTTTCCATCTTGTAAAGGCCTCTTCCATTTCTTTCTTCAAGGGCTTGAAGTTCTTGCTGCACAGGTACTTTACTTGTTAGGTTAGAGTTACCCCCAGGTATTTTATATTGTTTGTGGCTATTGTGAAGGGGGTTGTTTCCCTTATTTCTTTCTCAGCCCATTTGTTGTATAAAGAAGGGCTTCTAATTTTTTGAATTAATTTTGTATCCAGCCACCTTGCTGATGATTGATGGAATCGAATTCAAGACCCAGAAATGGACGCACACACCTATGGCCACCTAATTTTTGACAAAGAAGCCAAAACGGCACAATGGAAAAAGGACAGCATCTTCAACAAATGGTGCTGGTCCAACTGGATGTCCACTTGTAAAAGAATGAAATTAGACCCATACCTATCACCTTGTACAAAACTTAATTCCAAGTGGATCAAAGACCTTAACACAAGGCCAGCCACACTAAAGATACTAGAAGAAAAAGTAGGAGAAACCCTCGAACTCATTGGCACAGGTGACAACTTCCTGAACAGAACACCAACAGCTCAGGACCTGAGACCAACAATCAATAAATGGGACCTCATGAAACTGAAAAGCTTCTGTAAGGCAAAAGACACTGTCATTCGAACAAAACGGCAGCCTACAGACTGGGAGAAAATCTTCACCAACCCCACATCTGATAGAGGGCTAATATCCAAAATCTACAAAGAACTCAAGAAATTAAATGCCAAGAAACCAAATAATCCAATCAAAAAATGGGGGACAGAGCTAAATAGAGAATTCACAATGGAGGAATCCCTAATTGCTAAGAGACACTTTGAAGAAATGCTCAACATCCTTAATCATCAGAGAAATGCAACTCAAGATGACTCTGAGATTCCATCTCACACCTGTCAGAATGGCTAAGATCAAAAGCTCAAATGACAGCACATGTTGGCGAGGGTGTGGAGAAAGGGGAACCCTCCTCCATTGCTGGTGGGAGTGCAGGCTTGTGCAATCACTATGGAGGTCAGTATGGCGATATCTTAGAAAACTTAGAATAGCTTTGCCTCAGGACCCAGCCATACCACTTCTGGGTATACATCCAAATGACTCCTGTCGAGGCAGCCACGGGTATGTCATTTCTTAGTTTTGGAAGCTGCAGGCCCTGCACTTCCTATATAATCAGATATATTTATCCCTCTCAGGTCTCTGAGGTGGTTGAAGAATAGATAGCTAGAGTCTCATAGTTAAAATTTGAGTTGTTTAGGAATCAAGAAGGCGTTCTGGATCTAAGATGTTTTTAAAATTGTGATGCAAGTTAGTATGAAAGTTGAGTTAGATAGAGAACTTTAAACTCATGGAGATAGTTAGATAGTAGAATGTTAAAGTCAGGGACCAAATACATATGGACTGGACATTGAGAATGTATGCTAAGCCATATAACTCTCAGCATTGTGGCCTATTTATTTCAGTTGTTTTGTAATGTATTTATTGTTATAAGAGAAAGAACCATTTGTTGGACTGAAAAAAAAAGAATTATGCATTATGGGGGAAGGGTGAGAGGGTAGGAGGGCAGGGCTGGGAGGGGTGGAGGGAGAGGGCTGTGATGGAGATGTAACTTGAATACTTGAATTAATAAATAAACATTAAAAAAGAAAAAGAAAAAAGAAAAAAAAAGAAAGGAAAAAAAAGACTTTACAACAGAAAAAAAAAAAACCAAATGACTCCTCACGGAATCACAAGGAAGTTTCCTCATTTATGTTCATAGCAGCCTTTTTTTGTAATAGCTAGAAACTGGAAACAATCCAGATGTCCCTCAACCGAAGAATGGATTAAAAAACTGTGGTACATCTACACAATGGAATATTACTCAGCTATCAGAAACAATGAAATTATGCAATTTGCAGCCAAATGAATGGAACTAGAGAAGCTCATCCTGAGTGAACTAATCCAGACTCAGAAGGATACACATGGCATCTATTCACTTATAGTAGGATTTCAGCTATATAGTACATGTTATCTATACCACAACCAATGCACCAAAGGGAACATGGACATAGACTTTTTGTTTGTTTGTTTGTTTTTTAGTTTTCTCTCCCTGGGAATGAGACACTTTTCACTGGTGGTGCTGCCTTGTAGGCCCCCAGTGTATGAGGAGGCTCTTGGCCCTCATAGGATTGCTGAACTGGGGTGGGGGACTGTTATGTAGGGACACTCCACTCCAGAGGAGTGGGATGGAAGAAGCCTTAGGGGGTAGAGGGTGGGAGGGAGAGGCTGGGAAGGGTGGAAAGAGGACAATATGATAGAGATGTAACCTGAAGCAACAAATAAATAAATCTATTTATTTAAAAAAACACAAAAAAGAATGTTTTTCTTTAACATTTAAAGAGCTAGACACTATACTTAGGATTTAAACCTCAAAAATTTGTTATCAGTGATTATATGTGCTACATGCCAGTGTGAGATGAAGAGCTGTCATCATAGATTTCATATGACCAGAGCTGTTCTAGAGACTATAGTTTCCAAGTAGGACTTAAATTGGAAAACAATTTTCATCCCATAAAATCTGTAGTTCCCATGACCAACTGCTATGCTTTTGCAAACATTACTACCCTCTAAGCCAAACTAGGTATGTTGTAACATATACAAAATAGGAACGAAAACAGATCTTAGTCTAACATATCTTCAAACATCAGAAGACTAGTAAATGATAAAGGTGATATAAACATTTAAAAGATATAAATATGGTTATCCAGTAATTTTTGTATTGAGCAAATAAATCTCTTCTGCAACTTGTGTTCTTTTAAGGGCTCAAAATAAATGTAATAGAAAAATTTAGCCATGCAATCTAATAGCTGAATCTAGTAATTCCCCCTAAAAGGCCACAGCTTCAGCTTTTGCCACTATTCTTCATCTTGAAAGACCCAGATTTTAATTAGTTATCATAGCCAATAGTAACAACTCTATTAGCACACAGAAACTGTGCTATCGAAATCCCTGTATCAATGAAGGGTTGACCAGAAGGAGTTGACAACTTGTTAGTTGTGTCCTGAAGTCCCAGGAATGCAAAAGCAAAAAAAAAAAAAAAAAAAAAAAAAAAGCTTCATAGGCTTTTCTCTTTAATAGACTACTACTCCATAACTAAACTGTTCTAGATACTAATACCAATATACAATTGTGGAATCAAATTATTTTATGAAAGAAAGCCTGTGTTAGCTTTCTAAATTTCATATGGAAGCTATGGCAGGATTTAAATGAAGCATACACATGATCACATACATTTAAACCACAGTAGTAATTTTGAAAAACTGAAGTTTTAATTTTAGTATAAATAGCCACAAGTAGCCTGTGCATTTCAATTCTAGTTACTACCACTTACTAGTTCTATATCTGAGCACATTGCCTCTCTTAAGCCTCAGTTTCAGGGTGTATAAAGTAAGCCTAGCCAGTATCTACAACACGACTGTTGACAATGCCACATATGAAGCTTAACACAGGGTCCAGTTTACCAATGACTTATGCAATGGTCGGTTCTCAGACAAGACCTTCTTTTATCTGTCAGTAATATCAGAAGAACGGAACTGCTCTCTTCACCAAAGTATGTCCTCCTCTTGATAAACCGCTAAGAAAACTCCACTGGTGTTATTTATCAGTTTTTCTAACTTTTAACACCATTTCCAAGAAAATCATAAACATATGTCTTGTTCTCTTTTGAGGGAAAAAGCTGTTTTTTCTATAATGCCACAAACTTTCTACGTTTATTCATTTTTTATGTTTCAGTACTGGGGATGGAACCTAGGGCCTTGCACACGCTGCACATTCTACCACTGAGTTACAGCCCAAGTACATCTTAAAATATTCTTGCTAAGAGTATCTGCCACAAATATACTCAAGCTTTTAGATCTAATACCTAAGTTGCAGTTTGTGAGAGAGAACAAGCACACACAAGCAAAGAAAGACACAGACATACACGGACACAGATACACACACACCACTAGGAAAGAAACAAACACAGAATGAACAGAAAACTGCACATAATTAAAACATATTTTAGAGAAAGGTATAGTAAAAAGTCTCAGTGACTGAATGTAGTATGTGCAACTGGAGTGGACCTTGATATTAACGAAGTAGTTATAAGAAGACAGAGACAACTGGCTACACATAAGACAAACCATTGGATATTGGATGTTAAGGAATTAAGTTATTCACTTTATAGTGTGGCTATTACATAAGAAATGTCTTATTACTTTAGAGGTGCTTGCTGAAGTCATATGCCCAGAAGCTGATGGCAAGTGTCTCCCTGACTGCTTCCCATCATATTTCTAGAGACAATATCTCTCACTGAATTGGAATTCACTGACCTGGTGAGACTGGCTAGTAAATGAGGTCCAGAGATATCCCCTATCTCTACCCATCTCCCAGCACTGGGGTTAAGGAGATGCACTACTATGCCCAGCTTTTACATGGGTGCTAGGATCTGAACTCAGATCCTTATATTTGCTGTGTTGGCACTTTAGAAACTGAGTCATTTCAATAGCCCCTCCCCCCAAAATGATTAAATCTTTACAAACCAAACATTATAATGCTTGTGATGCAAACTTTTTCACTAAAATAGTTAAAGCTAATATAGCAAAATACTAACTGACAAATCTACATGATTGCTTTGTGGATATTGTATTTTTTTGTTTTGAAATTTTTCATAAGCCAGGTGCCATCATCATATCTTTAAACCTAGCACTTGGGAGGAAGGGATAGGCATAACGCTGTGGGTTAAAAGCCAGGTTGGTCTACATAGCAAGTTCCAGGCCAGCCAGAGTTATATTATATAAGTAAGATTCTGTCCTCCCACAAGGCCAAATTTTCACAAAGGGAAGATATAGAAAATTAACAAATCTTTTCTATACTTTTTTTGTAGTAAGGGAGACAAAACACCAGATTGTCAAACAGAATACTGGAATAGCTTGATCTCTTTAAGATTGTGTCAGTATACTTACTCTGGAGGCTGTATTTTAGCATACCAAAATAGTATAGTGTTACAAATTTGAGATGTGAACCCAAGTCAGCCCACTGTAGAATTTTATTATCTAAACAGAATGTATGCCTGTGTGGTAGCACTATTCTAAGAACTTCACATGAACATTCAATGTTCATATCTCTTTGAACCGTATATTATTAGACTCATATGAATGATCACACTACAGAAGTGAACCAACATGGGTCTTGAACTTGTGGCCATCTTGCTTTACCCTTTTAAGCTAGGATCACAAACATGTATCACTAGGCTTAGCAAGTAGTAAATACTTGTAGTGTATCAAATTCTCTATAAGGAAACAATTTCTGAAGTCCAACTCAACCCTTCCCCAATGAAATCTTGTAAAACACCCTGGCTAGCAAGGATACATTATATATGATGTAATTTCCACTGGCAATAATTTCTAAGGCAACTGAACTTGCCAAAGTTTGGGGATATGCTTTCTGGAGGCATCACTGGCATTACAGTCTCTAACCTAAAGAAAGACTTGGTGGCCTCAGCTTCTTACTAGTTTTTCTTGTACAAAGAAAGGAAGAAAGAAAGAAAGGAAGGAAGGAAGAAAGAAAGGAAGGACACAAAGCAGTACTATAAAGCACTTATAGCAAGTATACTTTGTGTAGTATGTAGGAGGATACCAGAAGTACTTTTATTTTTGAAAATTACTACAAAGCTAGTTGAAAACTGATATTCTTTATTAAATAAGATAATTTAAATACCAAAACCCAAATACTACAGAAGCAACAAGTGACTAAAAGATAATTCTTCTTATGTATTATCGAACAAAGGGGAAAAGAAAATCCTTAGTTATTAGGAAGGGTACTCATTCCTTGACAACTGTATGCTAGTTTCATTGGAAGTGATTACTAGTATTTAGTAACTAATGTTATTATTCCGCCAAATGATACAATTCATTTCCAAGGATACTCAAGCCTCAAATACTTGTTTCTTCCACAGTATAGCTAAGATTATTTCCTTTGGCACCTAAATGTTTTAATTTATATGTCAAGCTTTGATCTTATTAGGATAAAGACTTCATATGATGCTTCTTTCAACAATTTAAGTCTATATTGCTTTCAGACAAATGAACTTAGCAAACTGACAATATTAGAACCATAGAAAGGAAACTAACAGCGAACATTGGTACAGTTACTATATGTGAGGCTGTGTGTGTGTGTGTCTGTGTATGTGATTTCTGTGAGGTAAAGGTACTGTTATTTTCTTGAGAATTTTAAAGTTCACAAAGCTTGTGTGGCTTGCTTAATATTATTCCAAGAGTCAGGTGTGGGAATTTATTTCTGCCATTTCTACACTGTAGAGGCTAAGACAGGAAGAATACCATGGATTTATGCCAGCCTAGGCTACATAGTGACTTTCATGTCAGTTTCAACTACAGAGTGAGACTGTGTCTCAAAATAAGCACAAGGGTTAGTGAGATGCTTTAATCAGTACCTTCAGCTCAATCGGCTCTTGCAAGTTGTCCAGGTGTCCACTCCTACACTACGGTGTCTCCCCCACCAGTAATACATTTAAGAATTAAAGAAAAAAAAAAACAAGATTTACCTCCAAAAGGGTATTTAGCAGATGACCTGAAATAAGGACAAGATCTAGACAAGTTGTTCTTTCTACCTGGCAAAACTATCCCAGCAAACACCAAATAAGGGACTTTAATGACCTACAATGTAATGGTAGAACTAAAACAATTTCCCTTAAGCTTGTATTCTCTGGTATCCAACTCTAACTCACTCACTCTCTCTCTCTCTCTCTCTCTCTCTCTCTCTCTCTCTCTCTCTCTC
>CAJQZJ010000542.1:1566608-1596244 GCA_907164525.1 Lophiomys imhausi | reverse complement strand
TCTCTCTCTCTCTCTCTCTCTCTCTCTCTCTCTCTCTCTCTCTCTCTAGTTTTTTGAAACAGGGTTTCTCTGTGTAGCCCTGGTTGTCCTGGAACTCACCCTGTAGACCAAACTGGCCTTCAACTCACAGAGATTCTCCTGCCTCTGCCTCCCCAATGCTGGGATTAAAGGCGTGTGTCACCAACAACTGGCCTGGTATTCTATTTTTATTCAGATAAACAGTAAGTATTTTTATATCAGGAAACATATGTGTGAATAATACTAGACTTTTATTAAATAAAAAATGACTAAACTTGTAATAAAAATGGCAGAGAAGTAAAGACAATGGCATTAAACTTCATATTTCAATTATAAACCTGGCTTCCTAGAAGTAGATACCAGCAAAAAATGGACTCATATGCCACTATGTGGTTCTTACATCTGTAAGTAAATGAATGCAAGCTCAGAGAAAGTTCATGAAATAAGTTGATTAGCTATTCTATGCTTTACATCAAATTATTTTCATGGTATTCTAGTGTTAAGAATGACAAAGGTAAAATCTTATATTATCATGCGCTGGCTAATAAAATTGTACAATAACATCTCTGTTAAGTAAACTCTGCTTTGAGGTATTAGAGCTTGAATGAAGGACTAAAGACTAGGAGAGAAATTTGTACACAAAATCAGGGTGGGGAAAGCCAACCTAAAGCCTCACTTAGGGTACTTTAGCTTAAATCCCCATTTTGTTCTCCCTATAATTACTAACATGCAGTCCACATTTTAAGAGACATAAGCAGTACAGTGCTGGAAAGGGGAAGTGCAGAAATGCTTCCATGCCAGTTCTACTAGTTTTGTTTTCTTAATAAAGGGTACGGAACTTAGGCTGTGTACACTCTTCTTAAAAGGGACAAAACACCTACTTAAGCGCATTATCAAACGTGGCCCTGGCCAAGATTTTATCACTAAAATCCACACAATCTATAAGTTTATTGGCAGAAAAAAAAGGATTTTCCCAAAGGGGTGGGGAGGGGGGAGAAATAAATAAATACACACACACACAAGTGACATTAACATTTAAGAAACAAATACTTGAGAATCAGTCACCAACTCTTTTGGCCATTTGGAAGTTTGGTGAAGTCTTAGAATGACTGAAGAACATTACTCTGAAAAATTTAAAAGATGGACAGAAGCTAGTATCTCAGTTGGTTTCCTTGTCAACTTGACATAAGCTGGTGTTATCTAGGACAAGGAATCTGAATAGAGAAAATACCTCCATCAGATTGCCTGTAGACAGTCTGTAGGACATTTTCTTGATTGATGTGGGAGGGACCAGCCCACTGAGGGTGGTGCCACTACTGGGCAAGTGGTCTAAGAATGCATAAGAAAGCAAACTGAGCAGACCACAAGGAGCAAGCCAGTAAGCAGCACTGCTCCATGGTCTCTGTTTCAGTTCCTGCATCTTGGTTCGGCCTTGAGTTCTAGCCTTGCTTTCCCGATGATGGACTACTGTAACCCATAAACCAAATAAACCCTTTCCTCCCCAAGTTGTTTTGGTTATGGTGTTTTATAATTGCAAAAGAAACCCTAACTAGAGAGTTGGGTATGATGATTCATACCTGTAATCCCAGCCTTCAGAATGCTGAAGCAGGAAGATGTTCAAGGACAGCCAAAGCTACATAGTGAATTCAAGGTCAGTCTAAGCTATACAGCAAGACCCTGTAATCAAAAAACCAAAAGCAAACCAAAAGAGATGAATAGACACTTGGCACACATGATTCAGAAGATCCTGAATTTAACTCTTAACTAAAAGTGTTCAAAGGATTATGAAACTACTGAATTTCAAAAAGAGAAAAATTTCATTGGCAACAACAATCAAAAATCCTATGTGCACATTTAATATTAATAATGTGATATAGCGGTGAATAAAGTTGGCTAATATGGCAGATTCAAAAAGGAACTTAAGACACAATGTACTGGCAAGTGGTTTAGCGGTAGAGTTCTTGTTTAGGATGTGCAAAGGCCTTGGTTCACCCCCGGCAGCACAGAAACATACAAATAAAACCAGAGACAATGTAAAACCAATCAATTATCTTCCTTTCAGAAATCTCCTCTGAGAGACTAACAGAGTGAGACTAATCACTCAATCAACTGCAGTCACACTTTTCAATGGCAGAAGATCATTAAGGAATGGTGCAAGTTTGGTGACATTCTTCTACAAAGGTATTTTTTGAGATTGCCATCTCCCACCACCACCGGAGACAGGGTTTCTCTGTGTAGTCCTTGCTGTCCTGGGACTTGCTCTGTAGGCCAGGCTGGTCTGGAACTCACAGAGATCTGCCTGCCTCTGCTTCCTACTCCTGGGATTAAATGTGTGTGCCACCACTGCCTGGGGTATGATTTTTTGTTTTAAAAGCTAGATCAAAGTTCCAACAGTTACATTGCTCACTATGGACGAGGAAGATTGTAGTTCTTGTCTTTATAAAGCTATAAAAATAAGAGATGAAACCACAGTCAAGTCAAGTGACTAATAAACCAAGTCAGAGACAGCAAATCTAATTAGAAAGTTTAGAAATAAAACTAAATAACAGAAATACAAGAACAAGAATTATGCAATAAAGAGGACATGATGAGGCAGAAAAACTTATAATCACATCAGATAAATTAAAAATAAGTAGTTTCAGAAAAATTAACATACAAAAGACTTAATAGCTCTTCAGATCGTATTAGTTCAGGAAAAAAATGAAGATATATCATTTTTAATAATCTTACAAATTAAGGAAAATAAAAAGTGCAAAAATAAAAACCAAAACAAACAAGGGGAGAAAAAAGCCAGAACAAAACAAGAGAGAAAAAGAACATAAAGTTAGGTGGGTAGTGTGTGTGAGGGGGAGATCTGGGAGTTGGGGGAAGTGAAAAATATGATCAAAATACATCTTATGAAAAAAAGTTAATGAAAAATTAAGGATAATAAAAATTATATATATAAGGGACTACAGCCACAATTGTACTGTAGTAATATGGGGTAGCTGTGATATATCTTTAATAAAGTCAGGTTCAAATGACAAGAAATGTTTTACTGAAAATATCAAAATAAATCCTATCAAAGTATTGGGTAGATGAAATGACCTTGTAACACAAACCCAAGGAACAATTTTAACATTTATTAACTATACTTTATGCCCCCCTACTGTTACCACCTTGCTTTAGGCCTGCCATTACCTCTCACCTACATCATCTTAATAGCATACTAACAAGTGTTTTAATATCCATTTTATTTTCTCCAAATTAATCTTCCATACTAATACACAAAATTATTTTTCTAAGGTGAAAAATGTTTCTTGTTGAAAATTCTTCAATAGAGACAAGTCATAATATGATTCCTAATTTAAGTTCTGATTCCAATTCCTATCCACCTTGGAGCATTTTTTTCTTCTCTTCCCACATCTACTATTCAGCCACTGTAGCCTTCCAGTATGATTATTTTATTTCTCCAGGTTCCTCTAACTTAAAGCATTTAATTCATATTTCTTTATTCTGTTCTCTCAGTGGTCTCAGCAATGCTACAACCACTAACTTTTATTTTCAACATTTCTTCAAGCCTTCTTCAAGTAAGTCCTCACCCTCAACTTCCCCAAAGAACTGGGTAGTCCTTTTATGTGCCTGTACAGATTTCTAATACATAACCCAGAATATTCGTTCCATTCACTTAAGGTAAGATAAAAAGACTTATTTTCTGTTGAAGCCCACTACATTAAAGCAAATAAAAGCAAAGGGGCTCTAGTTGAAAAAGGTTGGGGACTTCACTTCCTGCTGTTGTAGCATACCTGTTTGCATTTACTCACATAGTACCAGCCCTGAACTGTCTCTGTGCAACAGCAAACACAACTATGAAAACTCAAGGCTCAAGCTTTTAGCTCTAACCTTGTTGGCCACACAAACTCCCTAAACTCCAGTATCCTGAGATGATTACTATGCATGAAATAAACCTTTGTGAACCTTAAAGCCTTACATACATATAAGGAATTTAAATTTCACCACCGATAAGCTAAATTACTATTATACAATCTTAGTTAGCACATGAAATTATTGCCTATGAAAGCCTTCTAAATTTTAAAATCTTTGTTTATTAAAATAAAGCATCCTAAGCCAGGCAGTGGTGGCACATGCATTTAATCCCAGCACTTGGGAGGCAGAAGCAGGCAGATGGATCTCTGAGTTCAAGGGCAGCCTGGCCTATAGCTCCAGGACAGCTAGAGCTAGAGAAACCCTGTCTCAAAAAAGAAAAAAGTCATTGAATTTTCAAAATCCCAGGGATCCATGACAATGTTTCCTGTATTCAGAAACAACTTTACAGTTTTTTAGGGGGGAGGGACAATAATACAGTACAGTATTAAGAATATAAACTCTCAGACTTACAGGATAGGTCACTAGTACAGAGTTTGCTTAGTATGCATAACGTCATAGAGTTCAATCCCCCACACAGAAAAAGTAAAAAATATTTGCTTTGTTATTCAGCAGACCAGATCTGGAGGCCACCTTCAACACAAATAGATGCATAAACCTGGCTAAGTGACAGGATTTCATTGTGCCTTAATTTTTTTCCTATTTCTTTCTTTTGTATTTCTGTGTTTTGAACCTAGGGCCTTATGTATGCTAAGAAGGCTCTATACCTCTGAACTACAGCCCTAGCTCTTCGTTTTACTTTCTCCTCTTCTGAGATAAGGGCTCACTAAGTTGAGCCTCTTGAGTAGTTCAAACTGGAGGTTTGTGCCACCAGGCCTGGATTTCTCATCTTAAAAATGAAAACAGGGGTTGGAGATATGGCTCAGAGGTTAAGAGCACTGGCTGCTCTTCCACAGGTCCTGAGTTCAATTCCCAGCAACCACATGGTGGCTCACAACCATCTCTAATGGGATCTGGTGCCCTCTTCTGGCCTGCAGGCATACATTCAGACAGAATACAGTATAAATAATAAATAAATAAAATCTTTAAAAAAATGAAAACAATATTATGCTTTTTCAGTTGCTGGACTGAGGAAGACAGTCTGAGCAAACTGTTTAGCCTAGAGAATACAACCCTTTGAGAAATCAATGCTTATTTTACTTCACTGCAAAATGGTGAGAGGTTTGAAATACTTGTATTAATACATCCATCAATATTCCCTCTCCTTTTCTGGGTTAAAGAACAAATTGTAACAAATACCTTAAGTTTGTAAGTGAAAAAGCATAACTATCAAGTATAGTTAGTACATGCAGTTTCATTCCTGACACCCTGTAGAAATTAGACATCTCATTCTTACCAGATTTTTTAAATCTATTTTTCATTACCTTTTATTAATTGCACAAAATAGATTTATGACATTTCATACATGTATATAATATACCCTAATCATCTTCAGCCCTCTATTATTACATCCTGCTACCACCATCCATTCCCTTTCTACTACACTTCCAAGCTCCCCTTCTAAACTTTCCTGTTTTATTTCTATATTTTCCTTTTCTCCCTTTAATTATTATTTACATGTATACATAAATATAAATACATAAATACAATATGCCAACTCCATTTAAGGTTGCTAATATGTGTATGTTTTAGGCCTCACCATTTGGTGCAAGATAACCAATTTGAGGGCTCATACCTAGGGGAGACTTATTCTCCTTCTTTCAGTAGTCACTAATTGCTTGTTCATCTAGAGGTGGGCCTTGAACCTAAGGATCAGGGAACATTGTGGAAGAGAGGGTGGAAGGAGTGTAAGAGATGGAGGACCAGGATGCTGACTGTTTTTCATATAAAACAGGGAAGATTCACCCACAAAATCTCAACAATATGGTAGCCTAAACATGACCCGAACAATAACAACACTAGTTGAAAATCTTTTAAGCACACAAAATGTGTTGTTCTTCATAGCATATCCTCATAATATACCTCTAAAGTCAGCAAATAAGGTTCACCCAGTTAAACAAAAATCCTATAATGAGAAATTAATCATATAATAAACAAAATGTCCTCTATTCATTTTCTCTACTTTGGTTTATGATATAGTATGTAACCCAAGCTGGCCTCAAACTCATGATCCTCCTGCCTCAACCTCCCGTGTAACTGATATTACAAAGTGTGGGCCACTGGGCATGGTAGCGCATGCCTTTAATCCCAGCACTTGGGAGGCAGAAGCAAGAAGATCTCTGTGAGTTTGAGGTTAGCCTGGCCTATAGAGTGAGTCCAGGACATCCAGGGATACACAGAGAAACCCTGTCTTGAAAAAAATAAAACAAAAAGAAAAACAAAAAACCAAAATGTGTGCTGTAATTTTACCACTTATCAGTTCTGATCAGTTTCCCATAAAACAAGAGGCCAATCACTACATGACCTCTTGGGGCTCTTTCCCAGTGAGATACTATTGTATTTACTGATCCTTTTGGGAGGAAGGAGTAAGACAGGGTGGTCTAGAACTCATTAAGTAGCCCTGGTCTGAAACACTCCATCCTCTTAACTCTGCCTCTCTATGCTGGGATTCCAGCTGTGTATCAATACATCTAACTTACTGAACTTTTTAAAATAGATGGCTAAAAGATCATTCGTGTCTTATAAGCATGTGATAGTACATGGATAATATACATGTATAGCGAAGAAATGTGAATTACAGTGCTAATTCAATGAATTACTGACCAACTGAAAAAATTCTTTCATTAACCAACTGAGTTAATATTTGAGAATGCTTAAAAACTTTTAAAAACTAAACAGAATAAGTCAAAATTGCTAGCAATTTACATCTCCAACTCCATAATTTCTTTTGGCATACAAAAAGCTGTACATAGGCCAGGTGGTGGTGCACACCTTTAATCCCAGCACTTGGGAGGCAGAGGCAGGCAGATCATTATGAGTTCAAGACCAGCCTGGTCTACAAAGTGAGTCTAGGACAGTCAGGGCTACACAGAGAAACCATGTCTCGAAAAACCAAAACAAAAAAAGCTGTGCATAGCTAATGTATTTAACTCAGGGACTTTGTAGATACAGACATACCCATGAAAGAAAGTGTCACTAGAATCAATGTCATAACCATATACATCACTTCTAAAAGCTTCATCCCACTCTATTATTATCTTTTGGTGATAAGATCACTAAGATCTACCCTACCGGCAAAAATTTAACTTTATACTCAGTATTTGTAACAGCAGATACCATCTCTAGACCAATTTATTTATCTTGCCTAATTGAAGTTTTGTATCCTTTGACCCAAACCTCCATATTTCACCCCTCCCCCAGTCCCTAGCAACTACCACTTACCTCTCTTTGAGTCTATGAAATAGGGTATTTTAGAAAGCTCATATAAGGGGAATCATATTATTTCTGGTTTATTTTACTTTGTATAATGCCCTTTAATATTGTTGCAAATAGCAGGATTCCCTGTTACTGTTTTTCAAGATGGGATAATATTTGATACTGGATTTTTATCCTCTCATCTGCTGATAAACATTTAGATTACTTTCATAATCTTAACTACTGTGACCAATGCTGCAATAAACACACAGGGTTTCAGATAGCTCAATATCCAAACTTAGATTCTTTTTGATATATATCTAGAAATGATACTGTTGCAATATATGGTAATTGTCTTGTTTTTTTGTTTGTTTTTTATTTTTTGTTTGTAGGAGACAGGGTTTCTCTGTGTAACCTGGTTGTCCTGGACTCTTGTTGCAGACCAGGCTGGCCTCGAACTTACACAGATCCTCCTGCCGCTGCCTCCTGAGTGCTGGGATTAAAGGTGTGTGCCACCACACCCAGCTATATTTTAATTTTTAAAAGAATCTCCATATTGTTTTGAGTTGTGGCTGCACTAATTTACACTCATACCAAAAGTGCATAAGGGTTCCCTTTGTCCACATCCTTACCAATACTTACTACTTTTTGTTGCTTTAATAGCGACCCTAACAGGTATGAGGTAGAATCTCACCATGCTTTTGATTTTCAGTTCCCTAATGACCAGAGATGAGCAATTTTTCATAGATCAATTTGTTGATTCATAGTTGATCTATGATAGAAAAGAAAGTTAAAGAAGAGACAGCTGACTTACTAATAATACAGTTAATGAAATATGTATGCCCTCAACTGGAAGCTTAGAAGAATACAGTCTTAATGATTTCTGCCCAGATTTCTTTCTGGGTGATAGGAATGCTACTTAGCATGGAGCATGCTTTTCATAAATAATATTTTTGTAGTGCTATATGGAGAAGCAATCAGGCATCCTTTCATTTATAATCATACAGATTAAAGCTTATTAAATATAAATTTAATTCCTGAAAATCTGTGAAGTACAGCCTTAATCAGAAGTCTCCTTTTCATTATACCAGTAGAGTTCCCTCGGTCACTGTTCGCATTTGGTTTATTAGCTAACCTAATAACCTGAATACACATACCTTTGGCAGCATGGGAGTATCCCTTTTCTTCTTCTTTTCTGAATTAGGGTCATCTAATAAGTCTGGCTCAAAAGTATAAAGTTCAGTAAGCTCATTCATGGTAAAATGACGCTCAACCTGCTGTTGATCAACAACTCGGAAAGATAGTGACTGCTTTGTTACCTGACGATCATAAATCTTATCTTCCATGGTTCCCTTTGTTAAAAAAAAGAACATTATATAAATAAGGAAAAATTGATCAACATGAAACTTACAGATAAATCTAATTACTGCTTAATATGAAAAGGTAAAACTTCAAGATTATATTATGCCATAAAGAAAATCTAGCAATGTTGCTCCATTCATGACAGAGCTCATCTGTTCAAGAAAGCTTACTATCTTAATTTATCATCAAATTAAGAAAATTAGAGTATGGAGAGTCAGTCTAAATTATCTGACTGATATGGAACTGTATGCTGCCTTGAGATAGTTGTGTACTTGGTGAAAGTCAAAGAGCAGGAAGGCATCAGGATAAACAGAAAGGAGAATTTAGGTACTGAAATTAGAAGGCAAGAAAGCAGTTTTTTAGTGTAATATATAAGCTAACAATAACCAAAACTTCCTTCCTATCAAATATAATTTTCTTTAATTCACTACAAGCTAGTATACTGACATATAGTATCTATTACTTATAAACTAAAATATAAAGAAGTTGTACATTTAAGTATCAAGAAAGAGTTTACAATCATAAACCATACACACTAAGGAAGGTCAAGAAAGTTAAGGGTCTGCCAGTAAAATCAAGACTGTAATTGAGAAAAGCCCAGACTTAGGTACAGATGCAGTATGTGTCGCACTTCCTCCTCAAACAGATGTGCTGCTAGTTAAAAGGGCAACTTGACTCTACAAACATAAATGACCTTGAAATGCAAAAAGTTCTTCAATTTTCTTACATCTGAATTCTGAAGGGAGGTTGACTTGGTTTTTAAATAGAGGTCTTTTATATACCTGAGACTGTCCTTAAAACTGCCACCCTCCTGGCTATACATCCTATGTGCTGGTATCACAGTTGTGTACCACCATGTCTGGCTTCTATCTGAGGCTAACTTGACTTCTGTTTTATTTACAGAATAAATTTCTGAAATATTTAATAAATTTACAGAATATTTTCAACTGTTTCTTTGTAAGAGATCTATGCCGTGCATGTCTAAAGTAGTATCAGTTTCATCTGTACATATTCTATACCTCTAGAATATTAGCTTCATACAACTTTTTAATATGAAAAAAATGGTAAAGGACAAACCTACCTGAGCTAAGAACCTATAAACATAGACAGGCTTAGTTTGTCCAAAGCGATAAACTCTGAATATACTCTGGATATCATAAGATGGATTCCAAGAGGCATCAAATATAATCACTCTATTAGCAGCTACCAGGTTAATTCCAAGAGATCCTGCTTTCGTAGAAATAATAAACAATCGTCCTCTAAAGATAAAAATATAAAATAATGCTTAGTTATGATATGACTTTAATATTACGAAAGTACACACACAAAGCACATTTTATCTACAGTGGTTTAATAAGATGAATCAGTGTCCCACAACAAAGAAATCAGAAATTCTTAATTGTATTAATTATTATGTTAATTGTAATTATATTATTAATGTTAAAACCTCCAATAATTTGCAATTAAAGAGGACTTAAAGATTAAGAGGAACTAGGGGAGGCGAAAGAATATGATCAAAATATAGTATATGTAAAAATTGTTTTAAATAAAAAATTACTAATATACACATTAGAATTCATTCTATATCATTTATGATTGGAGAAAAAAATTTTTTTTAAAAATCACATGAGGACTGTTTCTTAGCCTTTTAGCTAAAATCAAGTGTAGTGTCTGTTATCAGTGTAACATCCGATGTATACTCTATCCAAGACAGTATGTTACATGAATTTTTGGAGCTAAGAGATGGAATAGGAGCTGTCCACTCCACGCATCGACCTGGTATTTCAGTTCCTCCAGGAACAGAGCACCACCTTTGGAGAACGTGAATGAATGAATAAACAAACAAACTAGCTTTTGTAAACACATGACAATACTAAGTTCAGAGAAGAATGCAGAATTCAAACTCTCTTACGTTGCTGGAAGGAATATAAGACCATAGAGTCACTCTGGAAAACTGACATATGATATGATATGAATATAAGACCATAGAGTCACTCTGGAAAACTGACATATGATAGACAGATAAACATAAAATTACAAACCAGCAATTATGATCCTCAGACTGCATCACAATAAGGGAAATATAATTGATGACAAAAACATGTACAAGAACATTTAGAAGAGCTTTAATTTTAATTCCAAAACCTGGGAACAATGCAAATGTCCCTGAGAAGCCAGTGGCTACCCAAACTGTCTATATTCTTGTGATGTCCTAGAACTCAAAAATAAAAAGGAAATAAGCATGAATCACAACTACTTTTTTGATACAGAATCTCACAATGTTGCCCTGGCTGGCCTGCAATTTGCTATGTAGACCAGGCAGACACTGAGCTTACAAGGATCTACCTGCCTCTGCCTCTTAAATGCTGAAATAAAAGCATGTGCCACCATGTCTGGCTCAAATGCATTTAGGATGTGAAAGAAGTGAGACGCATATGGCTACAATGTACAGGATTCCATGAGCAAATTTTGGGGTAAAGGTTGTGATTGACTGGTTTTGGCTTTGATTACATCATTTATTAAAAATGAGAGAATATATAAAAAGCTAATTTTACTGAACCTAAATTAAAAATATCTATGCATACATTTAGAAAATGCTTCATACCTCACATTGGTTTCATCATTAAATTCTTCAGCCCACTTCTTCCTTGACTGTGCATTAGTAGAACCATCCAAGCGGTAATAGTCAATATTTCGGAGCCACTTCCCTTCACCTGAAAATGTACAAAGAAAACTCAAAGAGAAATTTGATGTGATACTGTGTTATATTGGTATATTTGATTCCTTTAGTACCATTAAAAGAGAGATGGCTAAATTGTTAAAGGTTCTTGCCACAAAGCTTTACAACCTGAATTTGATCCCCAGGACCCATGAGGTGGAAGGAAAAAACTGTCCCCCAAGTTGATCTCTGACCTCCAATCACATCCCCAAACATCTACACTTACACACTGAATGTAATAAAATTTTTAGGTGGGTGATAGACCAGGCCTAATAGTATATGCCTATAATTCCAGCACCAGGGGGGCTGGTGGAGAATTTCAAGGCCCAGGCCAGTCTAGGACTCCATAACTAGACACTCTCAAAAATCAAGAGAAGCTGGAGATGCAGCTCATTTGGTAGAGTGCATGAAAGCCTGGTTCCTGAATATGCAATAAAGCCAGATGTGGTAGAGGTTGTATTGTATGTGCACAGTTCCAACAGCACTTGGGAGTTCTGTAGAAGCATAAGGATCAGAATTTCAAGGCCAGAAGCTGGGAGTGGTGATACATGCCTTTAATCCCAGCACTCAGTGGTGGTGGTTGGGGGGGGGGGGGGTAACGCAGAGGCAAGCCTCTGTGAGTTCAAGGCCAGCCTGGTCTACAGAGTGAGTTCCAGGACAGCCAGGGCTGTTACACAGAGAAACCCTGTCTCAAAAAAAAAACCAAAAAAACAAAAACAAAAAAATAAAGCCCAGGCTCAGATATACAGTGAATTCAAGACTCTGTATTTAGGAAAGAAACAAACTGGGTAAATGGCTCAGTACCTGCTCTGTAAATATGAGGACCTGAGTTCAGATCACCAGCACCCAGAAAAAAGCTGGGCATAGTGGTAGGCACCTGATGCAAAGGGCTTACTAGCCAGTTAGCCTAGTTGGCACTGTGAGCTCAAATTCTGTGAGACCAACAAGAAAGTGACTGAGAAAGACACCTGAGGCAGACCTCTGCCCTCCAAGTACTCAGAGGCACATGTATACTGATGGGCACACATACATACATAAACACACACACATACACACACACACACACACATATATGTATGTTATATATATATATATATATATATATATGCTCTAGAAGTAAATAATACTTTTTAAAGAAAAGAGTTAATAAGCTCAAAAGTATACAAAAATACACACACACACACACACACACACATATATATATATATATATATATATATGACCAAATCAAAAAGGTGGGTTATACCAAATGGATAGAGCTAGAAAAGCTCATCCTAAGCAAGCTGACACAGTCCCAGAAAGATAAACATGGTATGTATTCCCTTACAAATGGATATTAACCATACATCACAGGATAACTATCCTACAACCCACACACCCAAATAGATAGGAACCTAGCATATCTATCCTAGGAAAAATTTTTACCCAACAGTGAGTCATGGAATCTGCTGCAGGTTACTGGAACACCTTACCCTAGATGGTGTGCCATATCAAGCCCCAGTACAAGTGGAAGCTCTTGGCCCTCACGTGACAGAAGATCTGAGGGAGTATGATATGTAAGGGCCCACCTCATCTGAGGAGAAGAACAGTACCAAGGAGAGGAACAAGGAGGGAGGGAGAGAGGGAAGGAGGGACGGAGGGAGGGAGGAAGGGAGGCGCCAGGAGGGGAGGAGGGAGGAAACTATGTTCTAGAAGTAAATAATACTTTTTTAAGAAAAGAGTTAATAAGCTTAAAAATATAACAAAAATAAAATATAAAATTTTCAAACTATAATTTACCAAAGGTATACTTGACTTACTGGCATGAAAGGAAAATGGTCTTAATTTCAGATTAGAATGTTAGACTGCAGGTAGCCACATAGATTACACAAACTTGATAACAGCTTAAAAGTTTTTTTTGTTTTTTTGGTTTTTTTTTGTTTTTTGGTAGATGTATAGGATATTTTCATGGTTTGGCATTAAAAAGCAGGTAACAGGTTTAAAATACTGTAAATAAATTAAACGTTACTGCTGTTCAACCTGGTTTTCTAAACCTCCAAGAGTAGAAAAAACTTGGAGTTAAGGTAAAATACATGAAATGCGTGGTGTTAGCCTATGTCTTTAACTCCAGCAAAGACAGGAAGATCACTATAGAGTTAGTTGTCTTATAAATTCTAGAGTTACAAGGAACAGGGTGGTGATGGTGCACACCCTTAATCCGATCATTTGAGAAGGATACACCCTTAATCCCAACAGACTGGAGACAGAAACCAGCAGATCTCAGAGCTCAGGGTCAGACTGATACAAAACAAGCTCTAAATAGAGAAAATCTTCAGTCCAGGGGTGGTGGAGCACATCTTTAATCTTATCAATTGGAAACCACATGCCTTTGATCCCAATACTTAGAATGCAGAGACAGGCACATAGGATTTGGAAGGATTTAAGTTTAAAAGCTATTTACAAAAGGCATGCTGAAATTCAAACAAATTGTCCTTTGAGATCTCAAAATATATACATTTAAAGGTTTGTTTAGCTCCAAAATATCAAAATAATTTCTTCTTTAATCTGAATTGAAAGATAATACTTTTTTTTAAAATTTATTTATTATATATAGTGTTCTGTCTGCAGGTATATCTGCAGGCCAGAAGAGGGCACCAGATTTCGTTATGGATGGTTGTGAGCCACCATGTGGTTGCTGGGAATTGAACTCATGACCTCTGGAAGAGCAGCCAGTGCTCTTAACCGCTGAGCCATCTCTCCAGCCCGAAAGATAATACTTTTTATACTGTCAAAAAAACAAATTTGCTCCAGGAAAAATATTACCTGACCACCCCCCAAAAAAAGGTAGTGTCCCACAGTTAAGATTAGGGCAGGGCTCTGTTCTTATCTTTCCAGGAGATTTAAAGCATCCATTCAAGGAATCCAGGGACAACTGGACAACGGAAACCTCAGCAGAAAACAGATCAGACACCAAAGAAGACGAGTGGCCCAGATGATCCAGCCTTGCAGACTTCCTCAATAGCTGTTTCCTCAAAAGTCTACAACCACAAGTCAAAATCGCTAAGATTGTTCAGCTCCACAGAACTTCAGTAAAGCCCTGAAGTTCAGCTTCTGTCTACGAACTTCTTAGGACATTTAAATAGCTGAGCACAAAAGGAATGAACATCAAATGATTCTATTAACATTTTTAACCATTTTTCCATTCTTATTTGGGCCCCAAACAGGTTTCCTATATCCCAAATCAGCAGGCAGTCATTTTAAGAGAGCAACGTCCCATCCCCAGAAGATGGGGAGGGTGTTTTCCCCCCTTTGGCCATTTGATGGATAAAAGAAAATCTTGTTATTTAGGGGGAGAGATTACAAGCTGTTAAATGGTCTTGTTAAATAGACATTTTCTTTTCTGTATCCTTCTTTCCCTGTATTCCTCTTTTTCTTTTCTGTATCCTTCTTTCTCTCCTATGTAGGAGTGAATAGATTGAGAAAAAATGGGACATAGACATAGTATAGGAAAGATCAAGAGGACAGATTATTGAATATGCCCTTATACCTTTGTATATTGATACAAAAATTAATATTATATTTGGCTAAATAGGTATTGATCTTTGTATATTAATACAAAATTAAGATTGTATTGGGCTACATCGGTACTGATCTTTGTATATTGATACAAAATTAAGATTATATTTGGCCAAAATGGTATTGACTCCTGTATATTGATGCAAAATTAAGATTGTATTGAGCTACATAGGTATGGATCTTTGTATATTGATATAAAATTAAGATTATATTTGTCCACATTGGTATTGATTTTTGTATATTGGTACAAAATTAAGGGTAACGGCTTTTAAAGGTATTGTACCTAGTAATGCTTAAAAATGAAACGTGAAGTTTTGGCCGTTTGCTACCAACTGTCATAACCTGTTTAGGATAATTAAGAAATGCAAACTAATAGTCATGCAAACGTGTCATTTTGTTAGGTACTATGACAGTCTATCACAGTTATTTTCTAAGCTACTCAGAAATCAAGTTGCTAAGAGACAAGCAACATTTGCTTATGTAAATATAAGAGATAGACAAGGGGGTCTTCAAAAACCTCAAGAGATCTGCAGAATATGGCATTCAAAGACGTTTTCTTAAGATTTTTTGATATCAAGACATGTCAACTCCTGACAGCACCCCCTATTCCACTCCAAGTAGAAGATGAGCATCAAAGAATCTCCAGTGGGAGATGACTGAATTAGTGGCAAGTCTATCTCTTGGCAAGAAAAACCCCTTGCTTCAACTGTAGACAGAATGCTGTCCAAAAAAAGACAAAACTTGGAAGCAGTTATGTCGACAGCCTAGCTCTTCCAAGACAGGGTAGGCAAGTCCTTGATAATTCCTGCTCTACAATCAATGTTTGCCAGAGAAATGGTGCCAAACGGCTGAAGATTGATGCTGTAACGTATGGAGAGAAAATAGGAACTCTCCAGGCAGCCACTGGTATGTCATTTCTTAGTTTTGGAAGCTGCAGGCCCTGCACTTCCTATATAATCAGATATATTTATCCCTCTCAGGTCTCTGAGGTGGTTGAAGAATAGATAGCTAGAGTCTCATAGTTAAATTTTGAGTTGTTTAGGAATCAAGAGAGTGTT
Organism: Lophiomys imhausi; assembly: GCA_907164525.1. NCBI lineage: Eukaryota > Metazoa > Chordata > Mammalia > Rodentia > Muridae > Lophiomys > Lophiomys imhausi. The sequence goes on along the minus strand of CAJQZJ010000542.1, from coordinate 1,580,314 downwards.
ATGGATCTAAGAAGATGCTTTTAAAATTGTGATGCAAGTTAGTATGAAAGCTGAGTTAGATATAGAACTTTAAACTCATAGAGATAGTTAGATAGTAGAACATTAAAGTCAGGTGCCAAATACATATGGACTGGACATTGGGAATGTATGCTAAGCCATATAACTCTCACAATTGTGGCCTATTTATTTCTGTTGTTTTGTATTATATTTATTGTTATAAGAGAAAGAACCATTTGTTTGACTGAAAGGGGAAGCTGTTGGGGGGAAAAAGATATACCTTAAACTTTAAAAAAAGGGAAGAGGATGAGGGATTGAGGGGGAAGAGGGTGGGAAGGTGGGACTGGAGGGGAGAATAGGGAGGGGACTGAGATGTAACTTGAAGAAATAAAAAATAAATTTAATAAACTTTAATATTTGGAAGTTAACATGCTATGCAGAAAAAAAATGTGGGCAATATATTGCAGAAACCATACTGATGATCAGGAAATCTGACATCTGAATTTCTCTTTTTGCATAATTTGTGGTTGTAAGATCAAACTAAAACATTGTCCTTATAAAACTTTCCCTGATTCCTGCCTTTATAACTTTTCCCTAAGTTTCCAAAATAACAAATAAAAAGATCTATATAAACCTCAAAAAAAATAAATTTACAAAAAGGAAAAAACGTGGGTTATATTACTGAAGAGATAACTCAATAACAAACTCCTTTCTAGCATGTACAAAGTCCTGTGAGTCCATCCTCAGTAAAGAAAACAGAAATGAGTTCTGTATATTCTTTGTGTACATCCCCATTTTCAGTGTTTAACAGGGTTTCACTCCATAGCCAGGGCTGCCAAGTGAACCCATGACCCTTCTTGTCTCTGCCTTCCTAGTGTTGGAATAGAATTATAGGTACTCTGTTACTACACGCAGCAGAAAAATAGTCCTTTCTTAAACAAGGGATAATTAATTATATCACAAACAAATTTCACCACACTGACTCATGCCTGTAATCCCAGTATCTTGCTCAAACAAAAGGTGGAAAATACCCCAGAAATGGCCACCAAGGCCATCCTCTACCCCCACTAGCCTAGAACTTGCCAAACTAGTCAGTACATAAAACTTTCAAGGTTTTGGAGTTCTCTGTATTTTCTCATATTGCATAGACTACTAGCTAATAATTCCTAATCTGAATCTGATAACCTAAATTAAAATCCAGACTGTTCCAAATACTGATACTGGAAAAAATATAGATTTCTGAACATTTTATATTTTGCAATTTAAGGCTGTATGTGTTTATTCAAGCTGCACATGATAATTTATTGTACTGTTCCTTAAATCTAAAGTACTGAATACACAGTGGTAGTCCTAGTAATAGTAATAACAGTCACTTAAAAGACTTTATTGGTAGTTAAAGCTAATGCTTGTCAGACAATTTATAAATAAACTGACAAGCATGTAAAACCAAAAACAAGTCAACCTTTCTAGTGATCAAAAAAACATATGAATTAACCAAGTATGGTGGTACATATCATCACCTGGGAAGCTGAAAAAAAAATCAAACTAAACTAAGAAATCCCCAAAACAAAGTCAAGGACTCTCAGTAAAACAGTGATTTACACACTGTCTCTGAAATATATGAATCACAGTACCCAAGGAATTTATTCTGAAGAGATAAGAGAGGGAGAGCATCAGAAATCATGAAAAAGTAGGTAGGATAGCTTAAAAAAGCATAGAGAAACAGAAAGACACAGAAAAACTTGGGAAGCAGCTCACAGCCTAAGGTCATAGCTCAGCCTCCAAGAGATGTATGGTGTGCTACTAAACAGGCTGGTCTTGCTGCTTATGCTCCTAAGCCTGAAACTTAGGGCTTTGTACATCCCAGGTAAATGTTCTTATTACTGAGCTACATCTCCAGACACTTCAATGAGTTTAGTGAAGAATTACTTTATAGAAATCACTCTACAGTCTGCGATTCTATTCAAAAGATTTGAAAATTAGTGTTTAAACACATGAAAACTCAAAATAGTTACAACATCACCATTTACAACAGCCCAAAGGTGAAAACATCCCCATTACCAAATGAATGAGTGACCAAAATATGGAATTAGGCACACAGTGGGATATTAAAAGTATAACATAACACTTGCCATAAATAGAAAGACCATGTATTATAAATCTCCACAGTAGTCCAGAATAAATCACTCCTACAAGGCATGTAGATTTCTAGTTACTTAGCTGAAAAGAAGCTGAGGAGTGGGATAGGGAAGTAATAACTAGAGAATATAGTGCTTCATACAGAATTGATTAAAATACTTAAAATTTGACTATGGTGCTAGTTTCACATATCTGAATATCCTAAAAACCAGTGGATTTTACATATTAAATGAGTAAAATACACAAGACATGAATTGTGTATTAATAAACTTATTTTAATGCTAAATTAAATTATTCTATCATTGTAGTATTACTCTTAGATTTTTATTAAATGAATTTTTGCAAATCTTGTCACAAAACGGTAACAAAAGGATGAGAGATACGTTAATATACCTCACTGTAGCAGCTATTTTACTGTTTCTCATAATGTCATGTTCTGAACCTCAAATGTACACAAGAAATATTTAAACAAGCAAAAGTAACCAAGCCAAGCACAATAACCAATTCTGTAATCCCATCGTGCATAACATTGGGGCAAGAAGATCATGACTTTGGGGCCATCCCTAGCTAAAACATCAAGACCCTGTTTCAAAGTAAGGGGAAAATGGGGGGGGGGGGGGCAGAGATAAGAAATAGAGACAGACAAGGAGAAAATATAGGATAATTTGGCCTCTCAGGGTTGTGAGACACTGGGTAATTTAGTTCCCCTTATCCTTAAAATGTTCATATGTGTTCAAGCAAGTGTTTTAAAAAATTATAATAATGTAAACATGTTTAAAACTCACCTTTATAGATAAGAGGTTTATCTTTATCTTCTGTTTTCTCCCTACTAGCCAATTCAAGAAAATCTTCAATCAAGTCCAGAGATATGAGCGACTGGCTAAAAACAAGACTTTTAAAAAAAACCAGATTAGTGTTCATGGCATAGAAGATCAATCCAGTAAAGTTATTATTTTTCCTAATTATCTATAATTTTAACACAATATTTTACAATCAAAATCCAAAAGCTTCAATGAGATATATTTTGATGAAATTAACAAGCTGACTGTAAGATTCATATGAATGTCAGGCACAGGATCACAACAACAACAAAAACAAAACCTGGCAAATCAATTAGAAATGGTAGTCCATCACTGAAGGGACAGGAGAAGGTCAATGGGACAGAGCCTAGGCACAGCCATAGCAATAGTTTGGTTGTCCCAGTTGTCTTCCTCATAACCAAACAAAGTTCAGTGAAGTCTCTGAAGCATCAATTCTGAACTACAAACTGAGTTCTTGATGGTTCCTATAAACAGGAATTTAAGTTCCTAAAATGCTATTTGATTGATATTGATATGGAATTTGTACTGTTATGCTAGAAAAGAGGTGAGCTTGAATCAAATAAGACTAGTCTAGGAATCACTGAGCTGTGTATCATGCAAAGAAGTTAAGAGTCATTAGGAACAAATGTCAATATACTGTTTCCTAATTGCAAATAACATGAAGAAAAGTTGTTCACTGATTGATAAAAATACTCTTACCTGTAAAAGCTATTTTGATTTCACCTCCTTTATTAGCATTTCATATGAAAATATAAAAAGCAAGGCTGGCAAGATGGCTCAGTGGATAAAGTGCTTGCCATCAGGCCAGACAACTTGATTTCAATCCCGGGGTCCCAAATGGTGGAAGAGAACCAACTCTCAAAGTCAGTTTGCTTGTGACTTCCCCCACTGTGACATGGCACAGGCAACACACACACATGTAATTAGAAATGTTTTAAAGCAATACTCGAAGAAACAGATCACTGTGGGTAGATGGGCATTATCTACTTCCTGTGAACAATGGCCACTTCACATTCTGGCTGCCATGCTTATGCCTTTTTGACGAATGAACAAAATTCTCTCTGAAGCCATGAGCCAAAATAAACCTATCCTCCTTTAAGTTGTTTCTACCAGGTATTTTGTTATAATGATGAGAAAGTAAATAATACAGATAATATTCAAATAAAAAATTGAAGGTGCTAATAATCAAACCTTACACACGCTAGGCAAGAACTCTACCACTAAGCTACAGACATTCTCCAAGCTTTCAAATTAATTTGAAACCATACAAGTTGATAACAGAAAACAAACAACAACAATATCTGTAGTAAGGAAAAAAAAAAACAATGTCTGTAGGAAGAATCATTTCTCTCCTTGTGCGAGCTCTAAACTCAAGTATCTACTTCCTACTTGTCATCTTTCATGAATAACATGTTGTTGAAACTTAGCACAGCCCAAAGAAAACTCTTTATTCCTTCTAATGCACTTGTTTACTCTTTTTTTAAATAAATACATTTATTTATTTGTTGCTCCAGGTTACATCTCCATCATATTGTTCGCTTTCCCTCCTTCCCAGCCCCGCCCTCCCACCTTCTACCCCCTAACCCTTCCATCCCACTCCTCTGGATCCCACTCCTCTGGAGTGGAGTGTCCCTACATAACAGTCCCCCACCCCAGTTCAGCAATCCTACGAGGGCCAAGAGCCTCCTCATACACTGGGGGCCTACAAGGCAGCACCACCAGTGAGAAGTGTCTCATTGCCAGGGAGAGAAAACTAAAAAACAAACAAACAAACAAACAAACAAAAAATAAATAAATAGATAGATAGATAGACAGACAGACAGACAGACAGACAGACAGACAGACAGACAGATAGATAGATAGATAGATAGATAGATAGATAGATAGATAGATAAATAAAAAGTCTATGTCCATGTTCCATTTGGGGCATTGGTTGTACTATAGCTATCCTGTACTATATAGCTAATATCCTACTATAAGTGAATAGATGCCATGTGCATCCTTCTGAGTCTGGGTTAGCTCACTCAGGATGAGCTTCTCTAGTTCCATCCATTTGGCTGCAAATTGCATGATTTCATTGTTTCTGATAGCGGAACAATATTCCATTGTGTAGATGTATCACAATTTTTTAATTCATTCTTCGGTTGAGGGACATCTGGGTTGTTTCCAGTTTCTACCTATTACAAATAAGGCTGCTATGAACATAGATGAGGAAACTTCCTTATGATTCCATGAGGAGTCATTTGGATGTATACCCAGAAGTGGTATGGCTGGGTCCTGAGGCAAAGCTATTCTAAGTTTTCTAAGATATCGCCATACTGACCTCCACAGTGGTTGCACAAGCCTGCACTCCCACCAGCAATGGAGGAGGGTTCCCCCTTCTCCACACCCTCGCCAGCATGTGCTGTCATTTGAGCTTTTGATCTTAGCCATTCTGACAGGTGTGAGATGGAATCTCAGAGTCATCTTGAGTTGCATTTCTCTGATGATTAAGGATGTTGAGCATTTCTTCAAAGTGTCTCTCAGCCATTAGGGATTCCTCCCTTGTGAATTCTCTATTTAGCTCTGTCCCCCATTTTTTTAATTGGATTATTTGGTTTCTTGGCATTTAATTTCTTGAGTTCTTTGTAGATTTTGGATATTAGCCCTCTGTCAGATGTGGGGTTGGTGAAGATTTTCTCCCAGTCTGTAGGCTGCCGTTTTGTTCGAATGACAGTGTCTTTTGCCTTACAGAAGCTTTTCAGTTTCATGAGGTCCCATTTATTGATTGTTGGTCTCAGGTCCTGAGCTGTTGGTGTTCTGTTCAGGAAGTTGTCACCTGTGCCAATGAGTTCGAGGGTTTTTCCCACTTTTTCTTCTAGTAGATTTAGTGTGACCGGCCTTATGTTAAGGTCTTTGATCCACTTGGACTTAAGTTTTGTACAAGGTGATAAGTATGGGTCTAATTTCATTCTTTTACAAGTGGACATCCAGTTGGACAAGCACCATTTGTTGAAGATGCTGTCCTTTTTCCATTGTGTGGTTTTGGCTCCTTTGTCAAAAATTAGGTGGCCATAGGTGTGTGCGTCCATTTCTGGGTCTTCACTTCAATTCCATTGATCTACTGGTCTGATTCTATACCAATACCATGCTGTTTTTACTACTATTGCTCTGTAGTACAGCTTGAAATCTGGGATGGTGATACCTCCAGATGCTTTTTTATTGTACAGGATTGATTTAGCTATTCTGGGCTTTTTGTTGTTCCATATGAAATTGAGAATAGCTCTTTCCAGATCTATAAGGAATTGTGTTGGTATTTTGATAGGAATTGCATTGAATCTATATATTGCTTTTGGTAGGATGGCCATTTTTATTATGTTGATCCTACCAATCCATGAGCATGGGAGATCTTTCCATCTCCTAACGGCCTCTTCAATGTCTTTCTTCAAGGGCTTGAAGTTCTTGTTGTACAGGTCCTTTACTTGCTTGGTTAGAGTTACCCCCAGGTATTTTATATTGTTTGTGGCTATTCAATTTTCTTGTATCTATTGAGGCTATCTTTGTGTCCAACTATATGGTCGATTTTGGAGAAGGTTCTGTGAGGTGCTGAGAAGGTGTATTCTTTTGTGTTTGGGTGAAACGTTCTGTAGATAACTGTTAGGTCCATTTGGTTCATGATCTCTGTTAGACTCATTATTTCTCTGTTTAGCTTCTGTCTTGATAATCTGTCCATTGTTGTGAGTGGGATGTTGAAGTCTCCCACTACTGTGTGGAGATCAATGTGTGACTTAAGTTTGAGAAGCGTTTCTTTTACAAATGTAGGTAACGCCGGGTGGTGGTGGTGCACGCCTTTAATCCCAGCACTCGGGAGGCAGAGGCAGGGGGATCTCTGTGAGTTCGAGGCCAGCCTGGTCTACAAAGCGAGTCCAGGACAGCCAGAGCTACACAGAGAAACCCTGTCTCGAAAAAAAACAAACAAATGTAGGTAACATCTATGCTCCAAACACTTGTTTACTCTTTAGCCCTCTCATTTTAGTAATCCACTAGCCAGTTAAGTTGCAGATCTAGTAGTCATTCTTTGATTATTTACTGCCCTATTTAATCTATTGATTTCTATTGTTTCTGCTCCTAAACATGGCTTTTACCATTGATCCTAGTACCCAGGAGTCAAAGGCAGAAAAACTGCTTAGCTTAAGACCATCCTGAACCATATAGTGAAACCCTGAAGCACTGAAGAAAAAACTTGATTATGTACTCAGAAACAGTCATGTATAGGAAAGGTAGCTGTTTGTACTGGCATGGCATTGTAAGAATCAAAGAAATTACAACTTTACATGGGAAGAAAATATCAGATTTGTTTAATTAAACTTTATAAACAATGGCATGATTACCAAAAAGTATACTTATATAATAGATATATAAAAAAGCTTACACTTTATCCCCAATTTCTTCTGCCATTCGAAGAATTTCAAAAAGAAGTACCATTTTTCCAGAATGCTCTAAAACCTCAGCATCAGCATCTGTAACAAAATCTTTGTACCAATCTGGAGCTGGGCTACTTGGGTTAGAAGCAGAAGTAGTTTTACCTAAATAAAATAAATAGAACATAAGTAAGTATAATAATAAGTAAATAACTGAATAACAACAAAAGAAGCAGAACAAGCCAAAGAAAGCTAAGAGATTGAAGAATATTTACAATAGGGGAAGGGAAAAGGACAGGCAGATGAACAAGACAGAAATGCCATCATAGGAGAAAGCGCTACACTGAGGAAAAGGCATAGAATGGAGAGAGATGAAGATTTGGAGAAATGCAAGGTGATAGCAAGCAAAAGATGGATTCTGACAGAATACAAGAAGACAGAACCTATAAGCAGGGCTGAGGAGCTCAGAAAGAGACCATAAAAGATGGAAGTCCTCCAGACCACAAAAAAACTAAAACCCTGAAAATACACTATATGAGACAGGAAACAACAGAGACCGAGACATCAAGGAAAAACATCTTTTCATTGAGCTACTAAACCAAAGACTGACCTGAAAAATCACCGTATCATACTGAACTATGTTTTCATTATTTTAACAAAATAGTTGACCATATAAGAAAATACACAGGAAATAATCTATTAGATAATATAAACATAGTTTGAATCAACGTTAAATATATACATACACACACATGCTTAACTGGCATCTATAATTTCTCACAATTGTCTTGTGTTAAGAAGTATTTAAATGGTGGGAGGCTGGAACTGGGAGGGGTGGAAAGAGGGCACTATGATTGAGTTGTATCTTAATGTAATAAATAAACATTATAATAAAAAAAAAGAAGTATTTGAAGTTTTAACATTATAAAGTTACAACATTGCCATTTCTATTTTACTGCAAGTGTACCCCTAAACTGCACATCACCTTGGCATTTTAAACCATGCATGAATAATATCAAACTGCTTATGTCGTTCTGCAAATTATTGCTCAGAGTGGTTTTTCACTCAAACTGTGATTATTCATGTTTGTCATTTAGCTGTCATTCAGATACACTGCCATGTAGTATGCCACTACAAAATTTTGTCATCAGTTATTAGCTTTTTGTTTGTAAGATAAAAAAAAGTTCAATGTTTATTGCTATACTTTCTCAAATACCATATGCTTTATCTAAGTTTTAAAGTTTCTAACACAAAGATACAGTTTTTTGGGTTTTTTTTGGTTTTTTTTTTTTGGTTTTTTGAGACAGGGTTTCTCTGTGTAGCCCTGGCTATCCTGGACTCACTTTATAGACCAGGCTGGCCTCGAACTCACAGAGATCTGCCTGCCTCTGCCTCCCGAGTGCTGGGATTAAAGTTGTGCGTCACCACCACCCAGCAAGATACAGTATTTTTTTTAAACATTTATTTATTTGTTATGTATACAGTATTTGCTCTACATATATGTCCGGGCAGACCTCAATGTAGATGGTTATGAGCCACCATGTGGTTGCTGGGAATTGAACTCAGGACCTTGGGAAGAACAGCCAGTGCTCTTAACCTCTGAGCCACCTCTCCAGCCCAAGATACAGTATTTTTACAACAGTTCAACATACCAACTTCATAATCTTTATCCAATATTTACATAATCTTATTTTCTTGAGAATCTGACCATGTTGTTTGTTTTGTGAACTAACTTTCCTCAGGCTGTTTACTAGTAATTTTTCTAACTGATTTTTCTAAGGTTTATTATTTCTAGTAGTCTGTAATTATTTAATTTATATTTATTATTATTGTGTATTATTGGGGCACACATGAGGAAGTCAAAGGCCAGCTGTGTGAAGTTCATTTTCTCCTTCTACCTTTACGTGGGTTCCCAGGATCAAACTCAGGTCTGTAGGGTTATGTGGCATTTACCTATTGAACCATCTTGCCAACCACTGAGAAAACTGTTTCTATTTTGCTTTTATCAATTTCACATGTGTATACTTTGCATGCATTCTCACTCTCAACTTCCTACTAAGTCTGTCCACCATTTAACCTCCCTTAAAATCTCTTTTATACATTTATGTGTTCATTTTCTTCTGTTACCCACCAAGACCAACCAGGGCCATCTATGTTAATTGTGGGTTTGGAGCTATCAACTGGAAGGTAGGAGGAACAGTGGAGGATGTACAGCAAAGAAGTAACACCCTCCTCTTCTCAGAATCTAATTACTATCAATAGTTCAGAGATAAAAGGTAGGAAAGAATGCGATCGCTCTATTTCCTTGATTGACTATTGATAGCGCTGGTCTGGTGTGTGCTCAATTCTGGTAACTATAGTTAAAATAATGAAATGGTTACAATAGTAGTATTGAGTGTAACGAATGGTGTTTCATTGCCCTTCATCTTTAGCTTCCAACTCTTACTTAGGTCCAGGTCTTCTTCTACTATTTTGTGCATTTTGGGCAGTCATAAATCTCTGCATCTACCACTGTTCACTGTAGAACAAGCTTGACTAATTTTTCACTACCGTTTCATTTTTGCTGTAGCTGAAATCTGTGAACATGACTGAGGCAAAGGCACACATCTGCAGGTTGACGCTATACTTGCTCCTGTACGGTACCCCGCAGGGTCACTAACACAGAATTACTTCTTCATTTTGTTTTGCTTCTGGACAGGATATCATGTACCCAAACTTTTCTTGAATTCATTATTTAGCCAAGGCTGGTTGTGAACAACTGATTCTTCTGTCTCCATCTGGGATTACAAGCATGTACTACCATTACCTGGCTTTCAAGCAAATGTTGTAAAGTAATTTAAAAAAATGTTTATCAACCAAAATCCAAAGCTGAAACATACAAGCTTCCTATAATATTCTCAGATTAACTAGCAGGGTTTATTTTTTGTTTTGTTTTTTGTTGGGTGGGGTGGGAGGATGACAACAAGAGGCATACTGTTTACTTACAGAATGTGTACCCTTTAAAGGGATTCAGCTTCGAGAAAATAATCTAAGAACTAGACACAGTACAGAAGGTTCAAAGCCTTGTATTCTGTCCCTGAGTAGGAAGAAAAGAAAAAGAAAAAAAAAAGCAAGAACAAAAAAAAAAAAAAAAAAAAAAAAACAAAGCTGCTAGTCTCAAGACTAGAATATTGCTAGGGCTTCTATTCGACATATTCTTGAATTTTCTTTTTAGATCCTCTTTGTATCTGGTCACTGGTGGTTCCATTACTTTTACATTGTACATTTGCATTGCCTAGTACTCTGGAGGTAGAAACAGGAAGATCAGAAGTTCAGGTTTTACTCAGGTATATATCAACAACCTGGACTACATGAGACCCTTTCTTTAAAATAATCCAGAAAGCTATGGGCTACTCTAATTACTATATATTTTAGCCAGGCTGGTGGACTACGTCTGTCTATAATCCCAGCAGCAGAGAGGCTAAGGAAGGCCTATCTCAAGTTCAATGCCAGACTGTGTTACTTATCAAGTTCCAAACTAGCATAGACTACACAGAGACCATGCCTCAAAAGACAAACAAATCCTTAGCAGTGTATGAAAATGAAACTTGTAAACAAATATTTTATGCTGATTTTTCTTATTTTATCATCAATAGAGTTTAATCATAACTTCTGTTACAACTCTGTGCTGTGTAGACATGCATGGCATGTCAACAGCAACTGAATGAATCTAACTATCACTTTATATAAATTCTGGACCCCACAAGAATCTTAGAAGATACAAAATATGATACAATTAGAAAGCAATACACTTACTCAAAACTTCTTGATGACTTCTATATTTAAATAAATGGACTAGTGCTGTATGTGGAGTAACATACCTTGTACATTTTAAAGGGGAAGAAGCATAGCAAAATACCTATATACAAAAAATAAATAACAGGACTGGAGAGAGGGCTCAGTAGTTAGGAGCACTGTTTGCTCTTCCAAAGGTCAAGAGTTCAATTCCCAGCAACCACATGGTGGCTCACAACCATCTATAGTGGAATCTGATGCCTTCTTCTGGTATGAAGGGGTACATGCAGACAGAGCTCTCATATTTGTAAAATAAATAAATAAAATCTTTAAAAACTAAAAATAAATAACAGAGGAAGGAAGAAAGTGAGGAGAGAGAGACAGAAAATGAGTGTGTATGTGTGTGTAGGGAGAGCAAAAGCAGTAACAGCATGGTGCTGTGGGTTGGAACAAGGTTTGTCCTCATTGAAACTCATGTTAAATTTTGATTCGTAAGAGATAACTTGTTAACAGGGACGAATAAACCAGAATAATGGTGTATACCTATAGAACTCAAGAAACTGAGGCAAGAAGACCATGAGTTTGAAGCCAAGAAGAGTCTATTTCAAAAGGGGGGGATAGCAAGGGGGGATTAAAGGAGGAAATCTTCTTGTAAAAATTATGATAATTCCACTTGTGATTTATCCTCTTATTTTCTAGAAGGTGAACAGAGCAAGGCCCTCACTACATGCAAACACCCAAACATGGGCTTCCCAGTCTCTAGAATTGTGAGCCCAAATAGATTTTTTTTTCCTTAATAGACTGTGCAATCAGTTGGACTAAGGCAAATAGTAAACTCCATCAATGTGTTTTGTTTGTTTACAACAGTACCTAGCACATAATAAATACATCTATTGAATGAAAAAAGACAGTGCATTTCTGCTAATATTATAATGCCCTAAATCAAATACAAGAATTCGGTCACAAAATTTATACTAATATATGAAATAGGATACGTTTAAAAATGTGTCAGAATGTTGAGCCAGAAGGATTATCAGAAATTGAAGGTTAGCCTGGGTTACAATGTGAATTCTAGGCAAGACTGTCTTGAAAAAAATTCACCAAATCAACCAAACTAAAGAAAAATAACCTGTAGCTGTTCACAAATGAAGCATACTTAAAAACATACTAAATAAATCAAAAATCTTTAGACTATATAGCTATTATTTACCATAAACTTTCCTAATAAAACACAAAATGATGCTGTAAACCTAAATAACTTACTAAAAAATGATGCTATTTTGAAAACTATTACAAGAGAATTAAACTTAAAATCCACTTAAAATTCCATGTGTAGCAACATTCTGGATCCTTAATGTTCCATTCTAAGAAAGTGATTTCATTTTAATTACCCAGTGATAGCTAAGTAAGTTCATGTTATATTCTTTTAAGAAATATTTCATTTATTTTATGTATATATGTATCTTGCCTGTGTGTGTGTGTGTGTAAGTATGTGTAGTACCTGAACAGGGTTTGGATTCCCTGAAACTGAGATTACAGACAGTTGTGAGACACTATGGTGCTGGGAACCTAACTCTGATCTTTTGGAAGACCAGTCACTGAGCCATTTCTCCGGCCCCAATAGGATATATTCTTAAATGAAGAACATTTAAATCTAAAGAACAAAACTGTATTTTTAGCATCTATTCTAGAAAATATTTCTGATAAAATATGCATGTATATAAGCTACAAAGATATAAAATACATCTATATATAAATAACTTCTACTTTACTTCACACAAGTATTAAAAACCAAAAGCCCTAGACACACAGTTAAAGCTTGTCTTTTGGAACTCGTGACTTTTTCCATCTGATTTCAAACATACAACATACAGCTTTCTACACCTTGGCCCTGTGCTTTCCAAGCCCTTCACATTATGGCTTCAGAAAGCACACTAGGAAAAAAAAATGAAAGCAGCTAGGCATTTCTAGAAGCAACCCAGCTACAATACATCCCACTTGCACTTCCTGGCAATAAAAGGAATGTTAAGCAACTTTTAAAATTAACTGATATTTTATTCCTTGAGAATTTCATACAGGCATCAAATCTACCTGCATTATTTCCCATTCAACTCTTCCCCATTCCTCTGTCTTTCATGTAACTCCTTTAAAACACTGAACAATACTTTCAATTTTCAGCCGTAACAGAAAAATAAATCACTAAGACCATTTCAATATAATTATTCCCGGGAGCACAAATATAAAATGAGAGATTGCAGAACTGCAAGTAGAAAGGGTGTAAGAGAGCACAGTAGGAGATATATGCTTTAACTCTGTAATCACAGTTTTTGCTGTTTTGATGAAAATACTCTAAGTCTATTTGGAAGATGAATGCTGATAAAACTGCTTTAATGGATGGAGTAGCCGAAGAAAAGAGGACAGAGAAATTTTGTAGTTTAAATGTCATGACTCCCCTGATTTGGAGAATCCAGGGTTTGTGGTTAGGCTGCCACCTGTCTACTCCACAGAGGTACTGAAAAGAGAAGTGTTTATAGAGGAATCACTAAGTTAGTCAGCTGCAGACCTGAGCTCAATC
>CAJQZJ010000542.1:1542970-1561608 GCA_907164525.1 Lophiomys imhausi | reverse complement strand
ACAGCCATTTAGAAGTGTGATATTTGAAATATTTGGATATTTGGTCCCAGCTTTAAAGCTCCTAAAAAGTCAGCTCGTACTAAGGACAAAGAAAGGCTAAGTGCTAACTCTTCAGCATATATAAGGGGAGAGAAACCAAAGCCAGTAAACTCTAAGACTTTCACTTTCAACTAAAGGAGAGAAAAACAACAAAATGAACTGTAAACGTTATAGGGAGAACCAAAGCAGGTAATTACAGATTATGAAGAGTTAGAAAGGAAAAAGACTAAATTATTAAAATTCATTCTAATGTATACAATTCATTACCTGAAATGCTTCCAGTTTTCCTATGTGGCTAAGTGGAAATCCTACAAAGGTCTTGATATTAGACACGTTCTGGCCTGAATTCCAGTTCTACCATTCATTTATGAAACTAAATTTACCAACTACACTTCAATATCACTTAAGAATTATTAGCTATACAGAGTCGGAATAACTGAATGCAGGTATATACACTTAAATAAACAACTAGCTTTCCTTTTTCTTTCCTCCAAATTACCAGACAGAACAAAATGACTTGCTTACAAATAAATGTTATTTGAATATTTGTTGTAACTTTGTATCCTCTTTCATTCTAGGCTCTTAAGCAAAGAAATTCCTTTGCATCAACTTGCTAGGATAACAAAGAACAAACCCAGCACTGATGACCTGATATGTTCTTAAGTCAATGTGCCAAAATAAGGCTATGCCCATCACACTCACTTTCATCTAGCTTTAGAGAAACTGAAGGGTTGGTTCCTGTCTCATCCACACTTCCTTCTCCACCTCCTCTAGATCTTGAATTCCAGACTTTGATGACTTCAACATCATTGTCACTACCACTTCCACTTGAGCTGCTATTCTTTTTCCCTTTTTTGCCCTTTGTTTTCTTCTTTCTAAAAAAAAAAGAAAGAAAATTTCACATTAGGAAATCATATTGAGGCTATAAGGCTGATTATCAGAAGATAACCTGGAAGTACAGGCTTTTGAATGTACCAGCATAGGTAACAAAAGTACTCAATTTACTTTGCATACTCATCTGAGCTTAAGCTCATGGAGGTTTCATCAGAATCTGAAGCTATAAATTCATCCATACTATCTTCATCAAAATAACCCTAGACAAAAAAAGACACGTGTTTTAGTTGCCCATTTCAACATACATTGAAAATTCAGATGTTTCCTTTCACTTACGTTAACTGGCATAAATAAGGACTAAGGACTATTGAAGATTGGAAGAAATAATGGTGACTTAACATGATTATAAAACAGGAGGTCCTGGATGGGAAGACGAAAAAACAGAAACTAAGAAATCCAAACAAAGTTTATTTTATTATAGCAAAGTTAATTTCTTGACTCTGGTAAGTTACTATGACTATACATGATATTAACAGAAGAAATTGAATTAAAGTATAGAGGAACTCCTTGAGCCAATTCTTTAATCTTTCTATAATCATAAAATTACTTCAAACAAGCCGGGCGGTGGTGGCGCACGCCTTTAATCCCAGCACTTGGGAGGCAGAGGCAGGCGGATCTTTGTGAGTTCGAGGCCAGCCTGGTCTACAAAGTGAGTCCAGGACAGCTAAGGATACACAGAGAAACCCTGTCTCGAAAAACCAAAAAAAAAAAAAAAAAAAAAATTACTTCAAACTAAAAAAACAATAATAATAATTAAGACAAGATCTCAGCCAAAGCTGGCCTCCTAGTGTTGGATCTTACTGCCTCAGCCTTCCAAGTACTGAGATTACAAATGTGTGTCACCACACCCAGTAAGGATTTTGTTTGCTTTTGTGGAGACAGGGTCTCTTGTATTACAGGCTGGCCATGAACTCTCTATGGTAGCCAAGGACAACCTTCAAATTCAGATCCTCCTATTTCCACCTCACAAGTGTTGGGATTACAAATGCATGCCACCTTGCCTGGTTTGTGTGGTCCTGGAGATCAAACTCAAGGTATCATGCATGCTAGACACTCGACCTATTAAGCTACAACCCAGCCCAATTTTAAATTTTTTACATTTTTTTCCAGTGGGGATCAAAACTAAGGGCCTTGTGCTTAATAGGCAAGCATTCAATTAGTAAAACATTATGTCACTACTCCTCTAAAAAAGTTAAAGTACTTTTAACTTTTTAACAAGAACATTTAGAAATGGGATGTAGCCCCTTGGGTTCAAATTCCATCACTCAAACAAACAATTATAAGCATAATGAATTCAAGACACAGAAATAAGCTAGGCATGGTAGCGCACACCTGTAATGGCAACACTCAGAAGGCAAAAAGAAGAGGATTGCCACCAACTTGGAGGCTAACGTGGACTACAGAGTAATTTTCAGGAAGTAAGAACTCATATGACAACAAAAAGGCATATAAGAGAAGCTGAACTAATGAAATACAAAGTTGCTTCAGGTTCAGAGAATATAAAAGTTACATGTAAATAATTTGAGGTACTTGATTTACCTTATTTTCTTTGCTAATGTAGTCCAGCTGCAAACACCAAGGATGAGTCCAGATTCTACTTAACATCTGGAAATCTTGGAAAAGCTTTGCACCTGCCTTTCCTCTTCCGCCTTCAGCACTATTTCCTACACCTGAACAAAAGAAACTGTAGTTAAAGACACAAGAATTCTCCACATCCACCACGTTGACACTGTATTAGATTATGTATGACACAGACTAAGTTATGGCACAGACTAAGTCATTTCTAAGTATGAAAAGGCTTATAAAATCTTATTTCTTCCTATTACTATTTTGAAATAAAGTAAATAAGATTGTAGGAGAAACCCACTTTACAGAAATGACTAGAATATTAAAGAACAAAAATGTGGTAAAGAAATATATGATTTGGTTTTTTTCTTTTGAGACAGAACCTTGTGTAGTCTAAGCTGCCTTCAAACTTCTGATCCTCCTGCATCCACCATCGAGTGCTGAGAATACAAGTGTACACCACCACACTCAGCAATGTATGCAATTTTGAAAAGTGATATATTAAGTGATATAATACAGCAAGAATATTTGGAGATATCAGTAGCAATAATATATAAAATATTTTCTTATTTTAGCCACAAAAATTCATAATTATTAATATAACTATAATCTGTTGCCTACCCCATAATGGGAGGACCATTATCATTTTAATACTTTTTCCTTAGATTTTTGAAATCTCCTAAATTGTATCCACAGTCCCTTCATCTATTACAGAGAAATAAAGCCTTGCTCATACAGATAGACTTCCAGCAATTCTTTCTAACTATGATGACTCAAAAAGCTACTTTCAAAAATTATGCTTTTGATGTACAAAATGTAAATGAAGGAAGGCAGAAGAGAATATGCCAGGCACACAGATAAATGAATGATATTACTACTATGGGAGGAAAAAAAAAACTAAGACCTGAAATCCATGGAAATATAGAATAATTGCCAGAAGCAAGGTGGCAGAGAAAATGAAGAGACGAGGGGCAATGGGTACAAAATTTCAGTTATGTAGGATAAATACTCTACAGATATAGACTATAGTTGATAATATGCTGTATATTGTAAATCACTGAGCTCTTTTACATACACAAAACACAAGAAAAGGATAGACTTGATCAGCTATATTATCTTGCTATGTAGATGTACACATTAAAATATTTTGTCACACCTTAAATACATAAAATAAAAAGAAAATATTTCGTGTCACTTTATCCTTTAAGCTTACTGAGGCTTGTCTTACTCTCTAATATATAGAGTGAGTCTATTTTGGACAATGTTTAACATGCACTTGAATGTGTGTTCTATGGATGCTGGACATTTTTCAATCAGGGTGTCTCAAGTCTAGTTTACAATGTTGTTCATGTCATTTAAGTCCACTAATGATCTACGTAGCTGTTCTAATCATCACTAAAGCCTTTTGTGTTTCTCAGGCATTTTTGGCTGTAGAAGAAAAAAATGAAGGGCATTAGAAACAGGAAAAGTAGCTGGGCATGGTGGCTCATGCCTTTAATCCCAGCACCTAGGAGGCAGAGGCAGAGGGATCTGTGTGCTTGAGTTGAAGGACAGCCTGGTCTACAAAGCAAGTCCAGGACAGCCAGGACTATTACATGGAGAAACCCTGTCTCAAAAACAAAACAAACAAACAAAATAAATAAATGGGAAAATTTGGGGCCAATGAGAAACTTAAAAAGACACCTTTTACTGGCCAGGCATGGTGGCGCATGCCTTTAATCCCAGTACTCTCGAGGCAGAGGTAGGCAGATGTCTGTGAGTTCAAGGCAAGCCTAGTCTACAGAGTTAGTTCTAGGAAAGCTAGGGATACACAGAAAAAAACCTGTCTCAAAAAAGAAAAAAAAAAAGATGCCTGTTACTGAGTCTGACAACCTCAACCTAAACTTGATCCCTGGGACCTACATATGATAGGAGAGAACTGAGTCTTGCAGGCTGATATCTAACCTCCACATGAGTGACACGATCTACATGAGCACATATACACATACAAAATAATTGTAAAAAAAGAAATCAAAAGTCAGATACAGTGGTACATGCCTTTATTCCCAGCACTCAGGAAGCAGAAGCAAGTAAATCTCTGTGAGTTGGAAGCCAACCTGATCTGCATAGTAAGTTTCAGGCCAACAAGAGAATTTGAAAATGGAACTAAGAAAGAACGTGGTGGCACAATCCTATGATCCCAGCACTTGAGATGTAGACGCAAGACAACCATAACTTCAAAGACAACTCTGGCTAGATAGCACATTTGAGGCCAGCTTGGGCTATGTGAGACCTTGTCTCAAAAAACAAACCACCAAAAAAAAAAAAAAAAAAAAAAAAAAAACAAAACAAAATCCTGGAAGCACCTTATAGGAACTAGTTCAACACTTAGTTTATCTCAAAACACGTACTAATAAAATAATCCCTTTTTTACATGAAAATCTGATTTTATATCCTCTAATATTTCTTAATGTTTAATTAGTAGGAATAGAATGCTTTTTATAATAAACTTAGGATGCAAACACAATCCATCACACACTCCTAACATGAAGAACCCAAGAGAATTCTATATAATCAATAATAAATGGAAAGAATATCTGATATTGAATTATTTCAGCAATCCAGGCTCTACATAAAGTTGAAGAAAGGGGCTTACTTATCATGTATAAACATGCCTTACAACAGTGAAAACTGAAACCTTCTGGTCCCATCATTTTCTCATTGGCTTCACTATCCAGGCCTAACAATTACCATTACTAAACTGTCCTGCAAAGGAGTTGTGCTAAATACTAGGATGTGATACCTTTGATATAGGATGGAAGGGGAAGAAATAAGTAAGGTTACAGATACTACAGAGATGTTGCTCACATCACCAAACAGTTCAACAGAAGCCTATGCTCTGTGGAATAAGTGTTTAAAAAGCCTCTAGTCAGCCTGGTCTACAAAGAAGTACAAGACAGTCAGGCCTCTGTTACACAGAGAAACAACTCTGCCTCGAAAAACAAAACAAAAATTTTTTAAAAGCCTCTAGTGTAAACTATAGTAGTGCAGTGCGATCCCAGAATAATAAAATCTGCAGGCTGTTCATTTAAAGAAAAGATAAATTTTTAGAGAAAAATTAGTCCTTAGTCTAAACCTCTAAGACACTCATTAATAGTCAAAGGAATAAATATCAGGAATTATATTCAAAAGTGTATCATGACACAGGGCAACAAGAAAGCATGATGAAAAACCAACAAAAACGTGAAAAAAAACTATTGGTGCTTAGAAAGTGGAATGATCAAATCAGCTAAGGTAACTACAGTTAAAGAAATGCTACAGAAATATTTGAAATTTCGCAAGACACAAGAAATCATAAAGAATAAATAACAGAAAAACTGAATATGAAGTCACTGCATTTTTCTTTCAAGACTTATTAAAGTAGGGAATCTTGATGAATGCCTATAATTCCTGTACTCAAGAGATGGAGGGAGCAAGAGAATCAGCCTGGAGATAGAATATATATGGTATAAAATTTACAAATTAAGAGTATAGAATTCAAGCTGGGTAGTGGTGGCACATGGTTTTAATCCCAGCACTCAGAAGGTAGAGGCAGGCAGATCTCTGAGTTTGAAGCCTGACAAAGTGAGCTCTGGACAGACAAGACTAGAGAAACCCTGTCTCAAACAAACAAAAAGAATATCAAATCCAGTGACTCTACTCTAGTCATAGAAATGTGCAGTTATGGTCTAAATCTAGAGAGACTTTTTGGTTTTTGGAGCCTTTGTTGTTTTTACAGTGTTGGGTACTGAACCTAGAGTTTCACACACGCTAACTAAGCACTATACCTCTGAGCTACATCTTAATCCCACAATTCAGCTTTAAAATACTTTCACCACCTACAAAAACTCTATTTAGCCTCCATGCCCCAATTCCCTCTGTTCCTTATCCCTTAGCTACACTTAATTCTAATGAATCTGTACATTTGTTAACAATGGACATTTCATATAAACAGAATCATAAACACGTCATTTATGTTTGGCTTTTCGAGTTTACAAGAGTCAGACATGCTAGCATGTAAAAACAAACTCTTTTCTTATTGTCAAATAATACCCATTAAATGTATACTCTTATGTTTCTTCATACAATCATTTTGTTAGCAGACATGAATTATTTCTGAATTTTGGCTATTTATAAAAAATGTTGCCATCAACATTGAAATACAAACTTCATTTCAATTGCATATACATCTAGAACTGGTAGGTCATATGCTAACTCTTCTTTTAACTTTTTGAGGAACTGGCTAGCTGTTTTCCACATCAATTGCATCATTTGACATTCTCAACAGGAAAATTCTGAAAATGGAATTCCTCTACATTTTGCCCACTTTTTTCTTTCCTTTTATCATATCTATCCTAGTTCCTGAAAATTGTACATCACTGTGAGTTTGCCTCGAGTTCATTTTCCTGAGTAATAATATGAATAAATGTCATTTGTTTATGTTCTTTGAGAAAAAATGTCTTCTCAATTCCTTAACACCTGCCTCTTTAATTAACTTAGGTTTGTAGGAAGTTTAAGACACTTTCACTATATAACCCAGGCTGGCCTAAAGTTGATGATCCCCCTACCTCAACCTCCCCAGTTTCGGGATTACATGTGTGGACTACCACACCACACAAGGATGTCCATTTATTTATTAATCAGTTATACGAGTCCTTTATGTATATTCTAGACAAGTACCTTATTAGATATGATTCACATTTATTACCTCTTATGAGTTGTCTTTCATTTTTTTCCTTTTTTAATTGAGACAGAGTTTTACTGTGTAACATAGGCTGGCACAGAACTTGCTATGAAGCAGAGGCTGGCATCAAACTTGAGATCCTCCTGCCCAATGAGTACTGGGATCACAAGCCATGTGTCACCATGCCAAGCTAATTTTATTAATTAACTGAATGAGGTAGTACATGACTGCTATGCCAGCTCATTGGGAGGATGAGATGAGATTGCTTGCTTGAAACCCGGAAGTACAAGACAGATTGCTGAACACAGTTAGACCCTATCTGAAATGGAGTGGGAGGGTAAATGGCAGAAAAAGAAGACAAAGGGAGGCAGGAAAGGCTAAGAAGGAAGGAAATGGAAGGGGGAAGAAGGAAAGTGGTTCAGCTTTTTCTTTTTTTTTTTTAGATGAGATATTTATTAGGTTTTCTTACTCTGTCAAGCCTGCCCCACAAATTTCTCTCTGTCTCTCCCTCTTCCCCTGCCCACTCCCCCCACCTGGTGTCTCTATGTAGCTGGCTGTCCTGGAATTCACTATATACATCAGGGTGGCCTTGAGCTCAGAGAGCCATCTGCCTCTACCTCCTGAGTGCTGGGACAAACAGCATATGCCACTGCACCTTAATAAATTAAAGGCTTAATAAATTAAAGGTCTTAATAAATTAAAGGCTTGCCAGGCATGGTGGTGCAGGCCTTTAATCTCAGTAATCGGAAGGTAGAGGCAGGACTATTACACAGAGAAAGTCTGTCTCAAGAAACCAAAAATAAATAAATAAATTAAAGGCTTTATTTACATATGATACACAAAGATTTCTGTGGATTTTTTGTGCATATTTTGGGGTGCTGAAAAATCAAGTGAGGTCCCAATATATGCAAGGGCAAGGGCACTGCCACTAAACATTATTACTTTAGCCAGGTGTCGGTGATACTAGCCTTTAATTCTAGCACTCAATGGCTGGAAGCAGGCAGGTCTCCGAGTTAGAGGCCAGCCTGGTCTACAAAGGACAGGACAGCCTGGTCTACTGAGTACCAAGACAGTCAGGGCCACAGAAGAAAAATCCTGTCCCATAAAACAAACAAACAAAAAACCAAACATGATTGCTTTAAGTTTTCCCTTGAGTTTAGCACTGAGAGTAATTTTAATTATAAACATTGCAATTTGAGCACACTTATTTTGTTCAAACATAAAACTAAAAAGAAAAGCAGAAAAAGAACATATTCATAGAGAAGATTAAAACAACTGAATGTATTTGTTACCTGTCAAGTGATCTAAGTAGTACTGATAGAGCTTGCACTGAATAGCAGTCATTCTCACAGCTAACACATATTCATGTTTTGGAGGCAAGAACTTTGTTAATGCTGTATAATCTTTCCTCTGCAATTAACAAGACAGAGAATGCCAATCAATTATCTAAATATGTAACAAGAATGAACTGCTTGAAGAACTATTAGTTTTTAGAATTGAAAGAGACATAGTCAATATTTACCCTCTCAAATCTTAACAGGGATCACATATGATTATACTTAATGTATTTCATATGACTAGATAATATGGTACATTGATTAAAAAAAAGATTCTGTAACATTCCCATTAGGTTTTTAATTCAAGTGGTCATATGATCACTTAACAAAATTCAAGTTTTCAAGATGGTTGTCTCTGTATTTAAAAAAAAGTACCATGAAGTGGAGAAGTCATATAGTCATGTAAAAAGTAATACTATCAAAAATAACTTGCTTTTCACATAGTAAATCATAGAAACAAAAATGTCATGTAGCCAAGTGTTGAGGTACATGCCTGTGATCCTAACACTTGAGAGACTGAGGCAGGAGAATCAAAAGTTCCAGGCCAACCTAGGCTACATAAACCCATCTCAAAAAACAAAATAGAAAAAAAAAAAAAACCTCACAAAGTCCACATTCTAATGAAATCTGAGTTATATGCCAAACAAAAACACATTAACTTCTGAAGCAATGTTTACCCCTCTGAGAAAATAAGCCATGTGCAAAACACTAATGAAACCATTTTATTAAAGGTACAGAAAAAAAACCCACAAATACAAATAATTGCTAAATACAAATAACTACCTAAAACAATACAAACAGAAAAACCAACTTATTTCTTGGGTAGTAATAGCAATACAGAAACAAAGTGCTTAATAGTACATGTAGCTAACCTGACTAAACATGAATATCTTCTATGACAGCATTATAGCCATCCTAGAGGACAGCCTATGTCACTATGCAACATTTGTGTAGCTACCTTTAGTGTCTAGTGTCTTAAGAGATGATATAGGTCTTGAAATCTCTGAATTGATAGCTCCATCTCTACATACTATTTATCAACATGGATTCACCAACAGTCTTACTTTAAATAACACTATTAACCTGTTCAGTATACACCCAAAATTAATAAAACTTGTGTATGCATGAGTGCATATGTGTGTGTAAGGACATACGAATGAAGTATGAATGAATGTATGAATTATGTGTGTGCCTCAGCACACATGTGGAGCCCAGAGGACAACTCTGGTGGAGCAGGTTTTCTCTTTGTACCTTTACATGGATTCCAGGGATTAAACTCTGGTTGCCAGGCTTGTGTGGCAAGAGACTTTACCCACTAAGCCATCTTGCCAGCCCCTAAAATTGTTTCTTAAAGATTACTTTAAAAATAGTTCTTCTCTTAATTCATACTAGCCTCTACTACAGCTATTTCAAACAGTGAGGTTCTGAATACCATGTCATAGCATACATAAGAATTTCTTAATCATAACAACTGTACTACTCTTCAGATCTCTCTGTTCTAAGGACAATTAATCTAAACATGAACATAGCAAAATATGAAACAAGTGTATTAATCAATTTGAATGCTTGGCAGATCTTTAAAACAATGCAAAGAGATAGATTTATAAAACTTAAAAAAAGGAAATGAAACAAAGTAGTTAAAGCTTAAACTCAGAAAATGATTTGGGATAGCATTATCATTGTTATTGTGGAACATATCTGTACCTGAACACATCCTGCTAACATCTCATAGAGAATATGAGCACGTTTTTTCATCACTCTCACATCTACCATGGTAGAATCTGCGCACTGTCCATTTTGGATTGGATTTATAAATCTATTCCTAAACTCCTTGATGGATCCAAGCAAATTTTCCTTGATAAAGTTAACCATGCAATGATCTAAGGGACAAGACATTAAAATTCATTAATAACATTAATGATGGAACCAGAAAAAAACTCCCTAGTATATTGCTCATGCCAAAGGCTCATATCATAGAACTGTTATAAGGAAGGCAAATGGGAGGCAGGAAGGGAGGCGAGGAGGAAAAGCTAAGCTTAGGATAAAAACTGGTTGTAAATCTAGAATTAGATATATCATGTAAGAAACTGAAAGAGACAATCCACACATTCTAGACCTAATTTTTCAAAAAAGCAGTTGATTCTAAATTACTATTCACAACATGTAAAACATAAAAGATGTGTATATAAACTGTAATGATGATTTTATGGTCAGTGAGGGCATCTTGTATAGAATATATTAAGTACCACATAAAAATAATAAAAGTAGATAATAAGCTACTGTGGCTAAGTTATATAGCTAATTCAGTTCTTGATTTAGCTGCAGAAGCCTTTAAAGGTGACATCAATAGTCCTATATGAAACAGCATCACAATATAAAACATTTCTGTAAAAAGGAGAATAGAGAACAAATGGAAAAAAATGAACAAAATAGAAAACCTAACACAATGGAAAATGTGGAACTCTATAAATCAAATTGCAATTTGCTAAATAAGCTCCTGTTTATCCCATAAAACTCAGGGAAATTCACAAGGCACTTCTCTATGTAGTTCAATTTTGTCTTCAGTCTGAGCAAATGCTACTCTGGCAAAGATTTGGTAGAACTGTTTTATTCTCATCTCCACTTTCCAAAACTGTTGTTCACAACTGTATTTCATTTATATATATATATAGTTTTTTGCAGGGGGAAACAAAGTCTCACTATGTATTATTACTGGCTATTATTGAACTTACAGAGATCCACCTGCCTCTGCCACTTCAGTGCTAGGATTAGAGGTGTGCACTATTGCACCCAGTCTCTTTTTGTTTCCTAACTGGTAGGTACTTCCTCCAAACTGGATATATATATCCTATAAAACATCTTGAATAAGGACATACACATTTTGTAATTTTCAGCCAAGCATTAAATAATTCTAATACTTTTTAAGAATTTCAATTTCCTTGGTTATATCTAAACAATGACAACAGCACACATATTGACAGTGGTTTGCTACTCATTTTTATAAAGTATTTCACATGAAAATCATGTTGCTCTTTTACAGAACAATCAACTATGGATTATGGTCAGGGACATACAACAAAAAGAAGAAATGGCCAAAGTTACAAAATATGTGAGTCAACAGCAACATTCTACAACATAATGATGTGTATTAACTCACACTCAATTAGGTTATTTTGAAGTGGTGTTCCTGTTAAGATAATTCTCCTCCGTGATCGTATAGAGTTCATAGCTTTTGAAACAGCAGATGCTTCATTTTTTAGAATATGGCCTTCATCACAAACAACAAAATCAGGGCCTATAAAAATATATACAAAAACAACAATTAATTAAAAGACAATGAAACTAAAAGAAATAATAAAACTAAAAAGGTTGCTCATAGAAGTATCTATGGTTAATCGTTTTACACTGCTGATCTTGAAAGAAGATAAAGCAACATCACTACAGGCACAATAATTTTTTTCATGTGTATTATATGTATGTCTGTGTAAGGGTGTCAGTTCCCCTGGAACTGGAGTTACAGACATGGTGAGCTGCCATGTGAGTGCTTGGGAACTGAACCCGCTCCTCTGGAAGACCAGCCAGTGCTCTTAACCAGAGAACCATCTCTCCAGCCCAAACACAATCATTTTATGTGCCACGTTGAATGGGATAAATGGCACTAATTTGTATTAATCAAATCCCCATAGCCAAATATTAAAGTACTACTATAAATAATATTTAAGATCTACAAATCTTGTCAAGAATACAGCTTAAAGATTTTACCAACACAGTCGGGCATGGAGGCACGCAACTTTAATCCCAGCATTTAGGAGGCAGAGGCAGGAAGATAGCTGAGTTGAGGTCAGCCTGTCTATAGGGTTTCAGGACAGCCAGAACTACACATAGAAAACCTGTCTCAAAAAACAAAACAAAACAAAAACAAGAAAACAAACAAAATTTACCAACAGAAAAGAGAGTGAAACACTAGTGAAGATTATCCCCAACAGATTTAAGTATTTCATAAAGAAGTATCTTTTGAGGTAAGAAAAAAAAAGTTTTGGAACTAATATACGTTAGAATGACTACATAGCACTTATAACAATTAGAAAGAAAATAACTTTAAAGATAATATTTTGGTATTAGATTACATTAAAATTATTACTAAAGACAAAGAAGAGTTTAAATATACATGAAAAGAAAAAAATCAAATGCTGTAAGAAATAAAACAGGGGCTGAATGAAGAGGTGGCTCAGTAGTTCTAAGAAACTGATGCAATCATCCATAATCCTATTTCAAGGGAATCAAACACTCTTCTGGCCTCTACAAACAATAGGCAGGAACCTGGTAACCTGGTGCACAAAAATACATTATAGGCGAAACATCCACGCACATAAATAAAACCAAATATATACTTTAAAAATATAACTAATCACAAGAAGCCATGTAACAGGGGCTGGAGAGATGGCTCATCGGTTAAGAGCACTGGCTGCTCTTCCAAAGGACCCGGGTTCAAATCCCAGCACCCACATGGCAGTTCACAGCTGTCTGTAATGGCCGGATGTGGTAGCGCATACCTTTAATCCCAACCGTTGGAAGGCAGAGGAATGTGGATCTCTGTGAGTTCAAGGCCAGCCTGGTCTACAAAGTGAGTACAGGACAGTCAGGGTTACACAGAGTAACACCGTCTGGAAGAAAAAAAAAAAGTCACGTAACATTTGCAGCTTATTTCAAATAGCAAACAGTAATTGCTGGAAGCATTTTAGTTAATAAAGAAAAGTTAAGAAGGTTGTCAAATGGGTATGGACAGGAAGAGAAAAATGCCTTTCTTCCAACAAAAGATCACATATTTGAGTTACAGGCTTATTCATTCATGTATGTATGTTCTACATTTTAATTCCTAGGAATTGACCTGAAATATATACTTGCACAAGTGCTCAAAATACATACAAAAAAAGAATGTTTCTGTACCACTTGTGTG
This sequence comes from Lophiomys imhausi, assembly GCA_907164525.1. Taxonomy (NCBI): domain Eukaryota; kingdom Metazoa; phylum Chordata; class Mammalia; order Rodentia; family Muridae; genus Lophiomys; species Lophiomys imhausi. The sequence goes on along the minus strand of CAJQZJ010000542.1, from coordinate 1,548,113 downwards.
TGGGGAAATTAGAAACATGAAAGCTGTGAGAGAAGGCCTACCAAAGAGAATGAGCTCAGCTATGGTTTAGTGGAGTAACTTCCAGAGCTGGAGTCAATGATATGAATCTCTATGTACAGACCACAAAAGACATGCTAACTTACTATTTAACAGTTGCAATAGAGACATCCCTCACTTGACAAAGAAGTTGAATTCTGATAAGCCTCTTCTAAGTTGAAAATTCATTTAATAAACCCAGCCTACTAATTTCTACTGAATAATACATCATAACAACAAAACTTATTGTGTAATATTGGTTTGTTCTTGTGAGCACATGAAAGAATAAAAGTTGTTATACTTGCACTTTTTATAGGACTTTTTTTTCTGAAACAGAACTTCATATGTACCAGGCTGGCTTGGAATCTGCTACATACATGAGAATGACCTTGATTTCTGGTCCTCCTAATGCCACCTCCCAAGTCCTGGGACTGCAGGTTGTGCCACCAAACCCAGTGTTAAAGTTTGCACTTTTAGGCAGTATCTTGATGAGCATCATCAGCCCAGAAAAATTAAAATTCTGAACTTGAAGTAACATATCCTACTGAATGCACTTGACTTTTACACAATCATAAAGTCAGAAAGAAAAGAACCCAGCAAAACCCATCATAAGTCTATAGCTATTTAAGCTATGAAGTTCATTTGCATTTAAATAACTACCTCAAATGGACTTGAGGGCATCTATACTAATTCCTCACTGTTAAAATGGTATGTACACAGGGTGGGGGAGGAAGCGGTAGGGGGTGACATATTGAGATTGATTGCTTATGCCCTAGGAAATGTCTTACACTATCTGGCATGATACGAGCATTTTATCCAGAAACTTCAGAATATCCAGATAAGTCTATGCTAATAATGTGGTTTATGGTAAGGGGACAAAGAATCTTTTAGACATCTACAGGAAATGGAGACTTAGATCATATAGAGAGGTGTTTAACCAGACCTACATAACCAATTCCAAAGCAAGCCAGAAAGCCGACAATACTCTATGCAAATAGTTATATGTCGTTACTGGAAGAAGCTAGATCTCATTGTATGACTTTACTAGAAAAACACCACCTGTATCAACCAAGAAACTCCTGAATTCTGTCCTGTGTGTCTTTTCCTATTGTTAACCTTAATTTGCATTATTTCAGTATAAGAAGCCATAAACTGCTGGGCGCAGTGGCCCACGCCTTTAATCCTAGCACTCGGGAGGCAGAGGCAGGCGGATCTCTGTGAGTTCAAGGCCAGCCTGGTCTACAAAGTGAGTCCAGGACAGCCAGAGATAAAGAGAGAAACCCTGTCTCAAAAAAACCTAAAAAAAAAGAAGCCATAAGCTTCAGGTTTTCATATGTCCTTCCAGTGAATTATTAAACCTGAAGGGGGAAGACCTTATTGCTCAACCAAATACAATAGTACTTTGAATAATGTTCATACACATGTACACAGATTGTCTTCTGAAGTTAAAAAACTTAAAAGTACCCTTGTAAAATAAATTAAGAAACTCCACCAGACCAATTTGAGTACATTAAATAGGAAAACAATCTTCAAAAACAATTAATAGTCAAATAAATGTATCATTTTATAGTGTATAGTTAATATTTCTTTTTAGTGTGTTACAATGCCACCTATTGGTATTATTTTGAAAAATCAGAGTCAGGACTGGGGATATAGCAGCATGGGAGAGCACTAGATCCAATCCTCACCAACAAGAGCAGTATTTAAATGACTGTAGTCACTCTGTGCCACTTGTAGAAATAATTATGTAGCAATACAAAGCCAGAGAAGCTGAGCTCAGGATTTATTATTATCAAACAACTCTAGGCAATTTAAACAACTGCCATACTAGTATCTTCTCTCAATTTTCCAGATTCTGACCTGACAATCTGCTTCTCCCTCTTTACAGTCTTCTCCTTAAAACTACGATACCTCAAAACTGCTTTTCTGGTCCTGACATCTAGCTTTTGTCCTAGGCTTGAATTAGGACGTTTGTTCTACATCATACAAACTCAGATTTTCATATATTCTACTGTCATATAAATCTCTGGTACAACTAATTTATATCAAACCACAGAAACCACTTGGGGCAAAAAAGAAATTATTACTTCACATATACCTTGTAATAAATTTAGAACTTAGATTCTGATATTGATGAAAAGGGAATTTACATATAAAATTTATTGCTACCTCTAAATCTTAGATCTTATTATGCTTTAATAAATTCCTTTTGGTATATGTTACACATGGCAGATGTTATAAGATACTCATTGCAATATAAATAGTTTGAGATCTTAAGAAAAGTAGACAGGAGCATAGGGAGGATCAAACATTCAAGGCCAGCCAGCCTGACTACCTAGAAACACCCTATCACAAACAAAACACAATATAACAAAACACTACTAGAGAGACCAAAGTATTGTTGAAGTCATAATAAGGATAACGTTGGCATTTATTTTTAAAAATTATCTCAAACGCTAAGGAAAGGACTGAGGTTTAGTTCCTAGAACCCATATGGCAGCTCATAACTATCTGTAATTCCAGTCATGGGAAATCAAATACCTTCTTCAGGCCTCATCAGGCACCACGCACACACGTGGTGTACAGATATACATGCAGACAAACAGTTATACACATAAACATTTTTCAAAAATAACAACTTTAATCCCAGCACTTGGGAGGTAGAGGCAGGTGGATCTCTGAGTTCAAGGCCAGCCTGGTCTACAGAGGTAGTCCAGGACAACCAGGACTACACAGAGAAATCCTGCCTCAAAAAACCAAAAAGACTTAAAATTTTAAATAAATACATTTCAAAAATAAGATCAGCATCTTATCAGAAAAAACTACACTTAGAATTTTATTACTTATTCCCCAGAATTTACAGATGCAATTTTAGTCTACATCAAAAACAAAAACAAAACAAAAAAATCCATCACATTCATTTCAGATATTCTATACCTTGCCTGGCTGGACTGGTGCCTGGGACGGTTCTCTGTGAAGCTGCACGGGGATACACTTAACTTTGGAGAAGGCCTAGAATTGAAGGCATTTACACAGCTAACTAGGTCCCCTCTGCTCCATGTTCCTAAGAGCTCCGGCTGTCCTCTGAACTGCCACGAGCTTCTAATTGGATTTTAAAAATCTTGCTATTATGGTGATCTGTCTCTTGTCCCCCAAGTCTCTGTCACATAAAACTAAGTCTTGTTTCTGAATCTTTTGAGTACTTTCCCTTGGATGTATCTTCTTAGTTAAAATTGTGCCAATGTCTCTGGTGATTAAGAAAGCAAAAATTCAGCCAGGTGTGATAGCATGCACCTTTAATCCCAGCACTTGGGAGGCAGAGGCAGATGGATCTCTGTGAGTTTGAGGCCAGCCTGGTCTACAAAGTGAGTCCAGGACAGCCAGGGCTGATATACAAAGAAACCTTGCCTCGGGGAAAAAAAAAAGAAAGAATTCAAAAAGAGGTTAATGATCAAGAGCAGCAAAGGTAGACTATTCATAAATTAAATGAAGTAATTAGTAAATTGTTAGCTAAGATTCACCAACTAGAAGCCAGTTAGAAGCCAAAGAGAATATTGAAAAACATCAAAAAGTAATGGTCAAAGTAGAGAAAGCAAAAGTATATTGGAATTCTATGCCAGCTTCCATTTTCCAACAACATTGAGACCATTCTAAATGCTATTCTTTAAAATAAAAGGGGGCCAAAGAGATGATTCAACAGTTCAAAGTACTCATGCATTGCTGCAAACGCCTGTCCTTTATGCTAGGAAACCACAGTGGTGGAAGAGAACTGCCAAACGTGTTTTCTGGACTCTATACACACACCATGATACACACATGTTCACATACTTTCATTCATTCATTTTACTTATTCCCATATGTGCGTGCAGGATGCACATAAACACACACACAAACACACATACACTCTCTCTCTCATAACAAATACAATGAAATTTAAAAATAAATGATGGCATCTTAAACTGATTCTGGAATTCATTCTGTTCTTGAATCATGGATTCCAGACACTGAACTCAAATCACCAGGCATGCACAGTAACAGTTTTCACTTACTCATCTATCTTGGTGCACACCCCCTTCCCACATGAGATGTTTATATGCTCTTACTCCCTCTATTTCAAAAGCATTAGAATTAAAGGAATGACTTGCCAGGTCAAGCATATAAAACTTAAAGATTAAATTTGGGGATGGGGAGGTGACCCGGCATGCATGAGGCCTGGGTTCAATATGCAGTACCACATTGCCACATAAACAAGGTGCCGTGGTACATGCCTATAATTCCATCATTCAGGAAGTAGAGGCAAAAGGATCAGAAGGTTAAAGTGATCCTCTGCCAGCTTGGGATACATAAAGCCCGGTCAAATCGGAAAGGAGGGATATGATTACCGGCACACAATAGTGTGCCTGGCTTTTAAAACGATTGTTTGAAACTGTTCCTGAGAAACCTTGTGAAAATATCTGCTAAAATAAAAAGTCTCTAATAATACACCAACCACAAAACCCCAAACACTAAAACTCTAAACAGCTACTAGCATTAAGAATGATTTTATATTATTTAAATAATAATAATAACAACAATAAACCTAAGTGACAAAGGAAACAAGTACCAGCTCAATTAGTAACTTTGGGGGGGGGGGGCATTGAGACAGGGTTTCTCTGTGCAGCCCTGGATGTTCTGGAGCTCCCTCTGTAGACCAGGCTGGCCTTGAACTCAGAGATCCTTCTGTCTCTGTCTCCCAAGTGATGGGATTAAAGGTGCTTGCCACCATGCCTGCAGGGCTAAATTAGATAAACACAAATTTTCAACTTGCTTCATAATGTCAGTGCTGGTAGTACCTTACCTGGATCAACTAAAGCTTTATTAAATATTTCTTTAAGTTTCCGACTCTTCACATTCCTTCCTTGAGCAAGATTTCTGTACATTTCATACCCTATGATCATAACCCCACCATCTTCTTGCCATCTCTGTAGCATATAACTTCTCTCCTGAGGACGTTTTACAGTTGCTAATTCAGAGACCTTTAAAAATAAAGATGTTTAACAGTAACTATTAAAATGAATGAGTTCTAAATATTCCCATTAAAATATTCATTAGTAATTAAGAATCGTCT
>CAJQZJ010000542.1:1522052-1542960 GCA_907164525.1 Lophiomys imhausi | reverse complement strand
TTCTAAATATTCCCATTAAAATATTCATTAGTAATTAAGAATCGTCTTTCCATATATGAATTTCATGTTGTTGTTTCAGTAGAAAACATTACTAAATGTTACCTCCAGCTTTTCATCATCATTTAATCCCTCCTGCCACTTCTCAAATTCATTCATCCAATTCAAAGCAGTATTAAGAGGACAAACCACTAAAGCTGTACTGAAATCCAATTTGTCACACAAAAGAACTGTGTGAAGAAAACTGACCACCTATAAGAAAGTAAATAATTATTTTCATTTAAATATCCACAAAAAATTAGAAAAATCAAGCAATCACGACTTAATAGCTTTGCTTTAAACAATAAACCAGCCAACCAAGCAAGGTCATAATTTCCAACCCATATAAAATATAATTAAGGATATTAAACCCAGCCCTAAAAGTGAAGCAGTTTTAATAATCAAAAAGACTTTACATTCCTATTACCACAGCAGACTATTAAAAGTTGAAAAACTATGTTAAATTTATCACATGTCCTGCAACCACACTGACTCAACTCGATCAGCATCATGGCACAAACATCACTTTTTTTTTTGTACTGCTATCAGGAATGTTTTTTGGTTATTTAAGTTTTTTTCTTTTATTTGAGATTACAACAATCATTTCCTCCTTCCCTTTCCTCCCTCCAAACTTTCACATACACCCCTCCTTGCTCTCTTTTCTAATTCATGGCCTCTTTTTTTCACTAATTGCAATTATACACATGTATGTGCATATACAAACACTAGCTCTTTAAAGATGCTTCCCTTTTAACACGGTATCAGAAAATACGTTTTTTTTTTTAATTCATTCTCCACCACAGTATATAATACTTGAGAAGGAATCTTGAGATTCATTCACACAGCAGAATCTAATATATGTGCAAAAATGATTTCTTCCAGCTCTTACCTGCAAGGTTTTCCCAAGGCCCATACAGTGGGCAAGAATACAGCCCGAGCCTGGAGATTTCTTTGTCTTCTTCACAGACTCACAGCAGCAATCCCACATAAATTGAACACCTAAGAATGAAGAACCAAAACATCTAAGATATAGCAGAGTTCTCTTTTGTCTTTTATTTTATATGTATGAATGTACACATTATAAGTGCTGAGAATCGAACCAAGGTTTCCTGCAGGAGCAACAAGTACTCTTCATCTCTCCAGCACCCAAGAAACAACATTCAAAAAACACTTCGAACTAAAGAAATTCTTAAATGCAATTAGAATTCTTTATTGTGGTAAAGTAAATCAGACATAAAACACAAGCAGACAATATGGGGGTGCCTGTTTGGTTACCTTAAACTATCACACTAGATTTCTCTATAATTTAGGATGATCCAAAGAGGCAGAAGAATACTTGAGAATAGAAACTTTAATCAAAGAGGGCACAACTTCCTATCAAATACATTTTCAAGTTTATTGAAACAACCAGGAAAGAAATCCTGAGAGAAAATTATTTGTCCAGGAGTAGAAACTGAGCTGGTAATCCAAAAAGTAGTAACTGTTGAATTTCTCTTATGGATCAAATCATATACACATTTAAAACTAACTCGGTAGTTCTATACTAACTCAGCAGAGAGGGGAGACAGCTGAATAACTTTGTAATACTGAATGTAAGAAAACCAACTAGACACTTACTTGAAAATGTTAAAATGGCATTTCCCAAAGAAAGTTTTTGGATACCTGTGCTTTTTCCCAACTACTCTAGCCTAGTACTATGTACTAGAACTCCTCTTACTATATAGATTCCCACTTGGAAGTAGCACCTCTTGCCTATCTAAAATATTGTGCTTGCAGTCACCCAAACATGTTCTTCTTTACTTTCTTATGAGATCTGTAACAGCTGGAATCACATTATTTTTGTTTGACAATGTATCTCCAGTGATTGGCAAAATGTTAGGCAAACAGAAGAAAACAAAATATTTGCAAAATTTAGCTAAAAGTGATTAAAACAGTTAATAGCCTCTTACCATCTACTTGGTGGGGTTTCAATTTTATAACCATGTTTCTATGAACTTGCACTAAAGGTTCTTTCGTTTCTTCATCTTCATCTAAAACCAATTTGGTTGTTATTGGACACTTGGTAGGTGAAGCATCCTCAATTTCTATCACCTACAAAAAAGGGAATCATTGATAGTTAAGTTCATGGAAACCTTTCAAGAAATGGTGAAATATCAATCTTAACAAGGTAGATTTTCCAAAACACAGACTCACCTATTCCCACAGAACACATCCAATATGAACATGTCCAGGTTTATGTTTTCCAGAGGAAAAACCCTTATGTAGACTTGAAATGACTATAGTAACAACGAATTAGTTTAATACCTTTCACCCAGGATATTGCCAATACAGTTGCATTAGGTAGAATTTTGAGTAAATAGTTCTCTCTCATTTTACAGATGGGAACTAAGGAATAGATTTAGACCTAGAGAATTGCTTCCATATAGCCCATGGTCTTAAGCAAAACCAACAGTGCTTTAACAAAAGAAATGTTTATGTGAATAGTTTTATTGTTCGATGCAAAAAACAAAACAAAGATTCTTGAATTAAAAATTGTTGGGGTGGGGGTGTGATGTGATAGTAGAGAACTTGCCTAACATGTGCCAGGTCCTAAGTTCAATTCCCTAACATAGAAAACAAAACTTTTCAAGTGTCAGGCATGGTAATACAAACATATACTCTCACTACTTGAGATGAGAAGGCAGGGGAACCAGGAATTCAAGGACAGACTAAGCTATATATTTGAGTTCATGGTCAAACTGTGCTACATGACACCTAGTCTCTAAAACATAAAAAAATAAAAGCTTGGAAGTGACAATCCAACTCTCTCTCACTCCTGAATGCTAGGATTACAGTAATTCACCTACACACATCTACCCTAAAAATGGTTCTGAAACAAACATAAGAAACTATCGGGCTGGAGAGATGGCTCAGCCATTAAAGGCTAGGCTCACAAACAAAAACATAAGAAACTATGTAATTTCGTGAATAAAAATACCAGGAAATGTGGGTACTCCCCTCTACCATAAATCTCAATGCTTTGCATGCTTCTCCTATGCTCTGATACAAATAGGAAACACAACTTGGACCTCTGCCAGCCCTGCATGCATGCAAGAACTGGTCACTGGAGTAAGAACTTACCTAGCCTAAGGCAGAAAAGCTCACTGTGGCCATTAGCAGCACGTGCTATGTAAAAATGGAAAGTTCTTTTCCTTCATATAGTAAGCTTTCCTTGTCCCCTTCTCTGTCTCTTTCTAAATTAAATTTATTCATTAATATTACTTTTACATTAATTTTTAACTTCATAAATTACTCTAAATCATTATTTTTGCTAATTTTCTTCCTGAGGTTCCTAGTAAAGTAGTAGTTGGCTCAAAGACATTTTTTTTAAGACAGGGCTTCTCTGTGTAGCCCTGGATGTCCTGGAATGCAGTCTATATCGCAGGTTGGCCTTGAACTCACAGAGATCTGACTGTCTCTGCCTCTTGAGTGATGGGATTAAAGACATGTACCACCATACCTGGTGGCTATAATATTTTAAATGTATTCCTATCTACCTTAATTTTGTGTTGTCATTACATTTATTTCTCTGAGTGTTACTAAGGAATGAGCTCACCAGAGAAGGTCACTCACAAAGATTCCTGTAAAAAGCCAACAAAGGTATCCATCCCAAGAGATACAGGTTACAACACAGAAAAACAAGAATCATGAAAATACAAAATAACAAAACTTAAAAAAATTCTCAAAATCCTATTACTTGAAGGAATAATGTTTATAATTTGATCTTAAAGTAATGTTTATTAAAAGATCCTTATCTTGGAACAGGAACATGGACTTTGTTACCTGTTAGTGGGACACTTTGCCCCTAGTGGAGCTGCCATGTCAGTCTCCAGTACAAGAGGAAGCTCTTAGCCTTCATATGACTGCTGAACTGGGGGGGCTGATATGTGGGGGTACCCCACACCAGAGGAGTAGGATAGGGGAGAGAGGGGAGAGGATGGAAGGGTGGGACCGAGAGGGGTAGAGGGAGGGGGCAGTGATGGAGATGTAATTTGAAGTAATAAATAAATATTATAAAAAAAGAAAAAAAAAGATCCTTATCTTTATAATATAATAGTCTCAACTATTGATAGATGGTGATAACATTTCTGGGAACTATCCCAAAATAATCTTTAAACTAAGTAAAAATATGAAACAAATCTTGCGCTCTTATTATGGATGAAGCTGGGATAATGCAGAGATAACTCAAGTTAGTAGCATGTACTGCTCTTGCAGAGGGCAAGCATTCAGTTCCTAGTATCCTTGTCTGACAGCTCCAACACCTTTAACTCTAAGCATTAGAGTTCCAGCAGATCTGATCCCATTTTTAGACCTTAATGGGCAACCACTGACATATATGAAACAAACCCACATACAGACATACATCTATATTTATGTAATTAAAAATAAAATAATCTTTCTAAAAAATAGAAATCTTTTATAAAAATAATAAATCAATTTCAGGGCTGTAAGATGACTCAGCAGATAAGGGTACTCTCTACAAAAGCCTAACAACTGAGTTAGATCTCCAGGATCCACATAGAGGCAAAAGGAGAAAGCCAACCACAAAGTCCCTCTGATAAGACACATATGCACCATGGCACACAAGCTCCCCCACACATATGATTTTAAAGAGTAAAATGAAATTCTAAAAAACAAATCATTTTTGTAACTAATTATACTTAAATAATTTTGGTGATTATATAAGAGTCTCAAGTGTTTTCAAGTACTAACTATACAAACATAGACTAATAAGCATAACATTCTGCCACTGATGTAAAACACTTTGACCTGGAAATCTCTTAGTTTATTAAAACATTCAACTCTTGAAAAACTATATGCACCTGTGACCTATGTGTATGAAAGTTAGATATCAAATTGAAATGCTGGTTACCTCTCTTAATTTCTCTCTCTCACGTTCCCTCTCTGCAATACGTTTTCGCCTCTCTTCCTCTTCTTTAAGGGCATTCTGTGTTTCTGTTCTTAGTTTATCATCTTTAAGAATCTTCCTAATTTTCTTTCTGCCTTTTCCAGGTGACTTAGAATCATCATTTTCATCTTCCTCTTCCTCCTCCTCCTCCTCATCATCATCGTCTTCCTTTTCTTCATCATCAGAATGGCTCTGTGAAATTTAAATACAGACACAAACAAAAATGTTTTAATTCATTAACTTCATGTTATAGTATGTAATGCGCCAACAAGGGGTAGAAGAAGGCTTTATTAATTATATCTAGAAATAAAGAAGTATTGAATAAAAACTTAAACCCTGACAAAGAAAAAAAAATCAGGACAAAGGAATCAAATAGGTATTTATTTTTAAAATGTATAAAACAGCTAAGAACATGAAAAGATGTCCAAACTGACAGGTCAGCAGAAAATAAAATTAAAAACCTTAATAAGACACCATTTTATACTCATTATAACTGCTGTTGTTGAATAAAAAAAAGAAAATATAAGAAAGTAAATGTCAGTAAACCTGTGAGGTGGTACAACTGCTTTTAAGAATGCTAAATGATGTAACCAATATAGAAAAGGTATGTGAAAATCCTTAAGAAGTTAACATATAGCCGGACATTGTGGCACAGGCCTTTGGTCCCAGCACTTGGGAGGCTGAGGCAGGCAGATCACTGTGAGTTCAAGGCCAGCCTGGTCTACAGAGTGAGTCCAGGAATGCCAGAGATACAGAGAAACCCTCACTGGAAAAACCAAAAACACAAAAGTTAACATATAATTACTGTATGACCGAGCAATTACAACCTATAAACATACCAAAAACAACTAAAAGCAGGAGAAAAAACTACACATTTGAACAATCATGTTCATAACCGCATGACTCAAAACAATTAAAAGAAAATAAGCCATGCCCATCAATAGATGAATGAATAAACAAAATATGGAAAACATATTCAATAATTTATACAGAGGTAAAAATGAAATACTGATACACAGTACAACATGAATTAAACTTGAAAACAATTTATCAATGAACTAGGAAGAAAAACACAAATATTTTATGTGCAAAGTTCTTAAAAATGTCAAATTCATAAAACAGAGCAAACCAAGGGCTAAAGAATAGACAGAAAATGACAAAGTTCAGTGGGTCTTGAGCTAAATAGATGGCTCGGTGATTAAGAAGGCTTGCTGCTCTTCCAAAGGGCCTGAGTTCAATTCTAAGCACCCACATCCAGTGGCTCGCAGTGGCTTATACATCCAGTTCCAAAGGATCTGTTTCCTTCTTTTGGCCTCTATGGATACCTGCGCATATATGGCATGAAGACAGACACAGACACAGACACACACAGACACACACACACACACACACACACGAATCTGGAATTTTTGCTTGAGGACATTAAATAGCATATTTTAACATGTTCCCAAAGCTGGTTTTTGAAAACGTGAACCCTGCCAGGATAGGGAATTGTCTCAATTGTAGGGCACTTACCTAACATGAGTTAGGCCCTATATCCAATATCTAGCATCACACATTAAAAGGGGAGGGGGGGCTGGAGAGATGGCTCAGAGGTTAAGAGCACTGGCTGTTCTTCCAAAGGTCCTGAGTTCAATTCCCAGCAACCACATGGTGGCTCATAACCATCTACATTGAGATCTGGTGCCCTCTTCTGGCCTGTAGGCATATATGCAGACCAAATACTGTATACATAATAAATAAATAAATATTTTTTAAAAACCTCTCATGGCATATACCTGTCATATCAGCACTGAGACAGGAGGATCAGGAATTCAAAGCTAGCCTCAGGTACAGAGTTAGTTCAAGGCCAGGCTGTGCTACATGAACCCTATCTCAGATGGTCAGAGTTACACGACAGCCAAAATTATATAGTAAGACCCTGTCTCCAAAAAGGAAATCATGATCAGAATATACTGTATGCCCAAAAAATCTATTTTTAATTTAAAAAGGGAAAAATAAAGGTAGCCACATGCAGTTTGCAATTTCCTAGTGTATATAAATGTTATGTTGTAAGGTTTTCAATGTGAATATGATAATACATTAAAACTAAAGTCTTTCTTGCTAAAGAAAGAAAAAAAGATTCCACAAGTGTAAATCTTAATAAGAAAATAAAATGCAATTCAAAGAGAAAATAGTGAATGTATTAAGTGTCTCAATTATATTTCAAGAAAACAATAAATGACATTATTGCCTTATTTTCACTGGATGAATCCTCTTGAACCTTAATGCGTCGTCTTTTCTTTTTCTGTTTATAACTCCGCTGATTTTCTTCTAATTCTGCTTTCTTTGCAGACCTGAAGAAAATTTTAATTGGAAAATAAAATGCTTACAGATGAGTTTGCTCAATGAGTTCTGCATTACTTTGGAAATAGCATGCCAGGATCATCTGTATGCTTCACACATGCTATAGCACTGAGCAGCATACGTAGATATAGACCATGTTATTATTTTAGTAATGACAAAAAAATTTTATATACCATAAAATTTACAATCTTAACCACTTTTAAGTGTATAGTTTAGTAGTGTTAATAACACTAACCTTTTTGGGAACTGCTCAATGGTACAGCATTTATATAGCATGCATAATACCATGGAGTTTCATTCCCAGAACCAAAAAAAAAAATCAAGCAATTAAAATGGCAATGAGGAGTTAACACTATAGTTTAGGTTATATAACTACAAGGCACAAAACCCTAGGTCCAACTCCTACCACAGGGTAAACTGGGCGTGATGGTAAACATCTGTCATCTCAGCACCCAAGAGGTGAAAATGACAGTAAAAAAGTTCAAGTTCAAAATAAAGAAAAAAAAAAACAAGATATTGCCAGGCAGTGGTGGTGGTGGCGCACTACTTTAATCCCAGCACTCAGGAGGCAGAAGCAGACAGATCTCTGTCAGTATGTGGCTAGCCTGGTCTACAGAGTGAGGCCAGGACAGCCAGGGCAGTTACACATAGAAACCCTGTCTCAAAAATGAAACAAACAAACAAACAAACAAAAGTTCATGGTCATCCATGGCTGCATAGTAAGTTCAAGGACATTAGCCTGAACTATATAAAATTCAAATGGGGTGGGGAGAGAAGAAAAAAAAAAGGAAGGAAGGACAGAAAAAGAGTAAAGTCTAGATCTGTACCTCAATTGGTAGTCTTTGCTATGAACACACAGAGCACTGAGTTCAATCATCAGCACTATTTAGGTTAGGTATAACAACTTGTTTTCTTAATTTTTATTGATATATATTCATTTGTACAACATGATGGGTTTCATAGAGACATTTCTGTTCAAGTTTATCATGTACTTTGACCAAATTCTCTCTCCATCTATCTTCTGACTTCCTCTTTATTCTATTTGTATGTGTAAGTGTGTGCACACACACATACACCTGGGCCATGCCATATGTGTGGTGGCAGAGAACTTGCAGCAATCAGTTCTCTCCATCAATTTAGTCCCAAGGATCAGGCTTATCAGCAAGTATCTTTACACAGTGAACTTTTTCACTGGCCCCTTTTCCTCTTTTAAAAATTAATTTCAAGCCAGGCATGGTAGCGCACACCTTTAATCCCAGCACTCAGAAAGCATGTCAGGCTGATCTCTGTGAGTTCGACCTAGCCTGGTCTACAAACTGAGTCCAGGACAGCCAAGGATACACAGAGAAACCCTGTCTCGAAAAACCAAAACCAAAAACAAAACAATTTCAAACCAAAATATTACATATTGTATTAACTTTATTTGCAATTGTAGCTATTTTTCAAACAATTTGAAAGTGTAGTCTTTCAGGTTAATTTCTACTATAATGCCCGGGGGAGGGAGGCCCACAACACCTATGTAGAGATAAGGGAACAACCTGGAAGAATTGGTTCTCTCCTTCCACCATGTGGGTCCTAAGGAACAAGCTCAGCAGTGGGCAGCTTATCTCACTGGCACAATTTCTGACGTCTTTTCTTTTTCAGGCAGGGTTTTTGTGTGTAATAGCCCCATTTGTCCTGGACTCACTTTGTAGACCAGGCTGGCCTCAAACTCAGAGATCCACCTGCCTCTGCCTCCCAAGTGCTGGGATTAAAGGCATGCACCACCACGCCCAGCTCATCTGCTCATTTTTTTGTTTTAATTTTATTTTTCTTTTTATTACTTCAAGTTATATCTCCATCACAGTGCCCTCCTTCCACCCCTCCCGGTTCCACCCTCCCACCCTCTCCTCCCTTTCTCACCCATCCAACTCCTCCGATGTGGAGTGTCCCTATGTATCAGCCCCTCTTCGTTCAACAGTCATATGAGAGCTAAGAGCTTCTTCTTGCACTGGGGGCCTACATGGTAGCACCATTGATAGGTAACAAAGTATATGTTCCTAATCCTTTTGGTTGTAGAATATTTATCCTGTACTATATGGCGAAAATCCAATTATAAGTGAGTAGATGATGTGTGCATCTTTCAGAGTCTGGGTTAGCTTACTCAGGATGAGCTTTTCTAGTTCCATCCATTTGGCTGCAAATTGCATAATTTCATTGTTTCTGATAGCTGGGTGGTATTCCATTGTGTAGATGTACCATAGTTTTTAATCCATTCTTCGGTTGAGGGACATCTGGATTGTTTCCAGTTTCTAGCTATTATAAATAAGGCTGCTATGAACATAGATGAGGAAACTTCTTTATGATTCCATGAGAAGTCATTTGGGTGTATACCCAGAAGTGGTATGGCTGGGTCCCGAGGCAGAGCTATTCCAAGTTTTCTAAGATATGGCCAGACTGATTTCCATAGTAGTTGTATAAGTTTGCACTCCCACCAGCAATGGAGGAGGGTTTCCCTTTCTCCACAACCTCGGCAGCATATGCTGTCATTTGAGTTTTTGATCTTAGCCATTCTGACAGGTATGAGATGGAATCTCAGAGTCGTCTTGAAAGCAAAACAAAGAAAAAAAGTCTGTAATACTGACCTTGTTCTAGGCTTCTGTTCATCCTCAGATTCACTGACTTCTTCACTAACTCCTGACTCCTGAATGTCAGTATCTTCTGAATCCTCACTGCTCACTTAAATTTACAAAAAAAAAAAAATTACTAAATATTTTTCAAAAGAAACAAAACCTACTAAATAACTAACTTCACATTTAAACATTAGAAAATTATATAAAGACCATCAGGAATATAGTGTGTGTGCACATTATACAAAACATACAATTTAAGCCCACCATGGTGGCATACACCTTTAATCCTAGCACTATGAAGGTAGAGGCAAGCAGATCCCTAAGTTTGAGATCAGCCTGATCTACAGAGAGAGTTCCAGGACTGCCAGAGAAACCCTGTCTTGAAAAACCAAAATAAGCAAACAAACATACATACATGTATGTGTGTGTACACATATATTTATATATGTGTACACACACACACATATGTGTGTATACACATATACACACACAGGCTGAACATCCTTGATCAGAAGATCTGAAATGCTCCAAAATCTGAAGCCTATGAATATCAATATGTTCCACGAGTGAAAACATTCAAACTCATTTGCTAAGTTCCTATCAAAATATAGGTGCACTAGGAATACTGCATAAAACTACCTTTAAGCTATGTACATGAGATGTAGATTACACAATGAAGTTTTTGTTTTGACATGGGTTCCTTCCCCAAGATCTCTCATTATGTACATACCGATATTTCAAAAAAGAAAAAAAAAAAAGCACACATTAAACCAAAGCATTTCTGGTACCAACCATAGCAGAATAACCTTGTTACCCTTACATATTAAAAAATATAGGCTTAGTATACCTTAAGAATAACAATTTATTATTCTTTATAAATCAATAGGTAAGGACAAAGAAAAGATGGTATAGCTTCAACTTTTTTGTTAAACCTGTATTTTTAAAAGTGAAATTTCTTCCGGACATAATTTTAAAACTATACTTCTACATTAAAATACAGGTGTTTGGTAGTATATGGATTAACAAAATGAGAATTAGCCATACATGAAATATGTAAGTGACAATTGAAGGTAAATTAATGAAAACTAAGTCTGGCTATTCAAAACAAGTAAAGTAGGCTGCTAGAGATAAAATAATTATAAAGTCTCTGCCAATGAGAATGATTACAAACCATGTGCAGGACACAGAAAGCAATGACGTAAGGACTCTTGGTTGAAATCAAGACTTAAATAATAACTCCTCTATAATGGGAGAAAGACTTAAGACAGAATTGCAGTTGAGTGTCATGGTCATTTTCTTCCTTTGTCTTCTTGTCCTGGTTCATTATTTGTTTGTGTCAACTTGACAAAATTGAGAATCACTTGGGAAGAGGGAACCTCAACTAAGAAAATGTCCCCACTAGATTGGCCTGTAGGCAAAATGGTAGGACATTTTCTTTATTAATGATTGGGGAGGGGGTATCAGCACATTGCAAAAGATGCTGTTGCTGGCTTCCTGAGTTGTATAAGAAAGCAGGTTGAGGGGCTGGAGCGATGGCTCAGCAGTTATGAGCACCAGTTGCTCTCCCAGAGGTCCTGAATTCAATTCCCAGCAACCACATGATGGCTCACAACCATCCACAACGTGGTCTGATGCCCTCTTCTGGTTGCAGGTGTGCATACAGATAAGGCACTCATATACATAAAATAAATAAATCTTCCAAAAATAAAAAAAAGAAAGCAGGTTGAGCAAACTATGAGGAAAAAGCTAGTACATTTCTCTATGACCTCTGCTTGAGCTCCTGCCCAGTCTCCCGCAGTGATGGGGGTGATCTGAGGGTTGTGGATGAAATAAACCCTTTCCTCTCCCTACTCGTTTTTGGTCATGGTGTTTTATCACAACAATAGAAACCATTAAGGCAAACTACTGGTTTTGAATGGAAGGCAGGCTGAATTCCAAAGCTACAGAGACCACTGATGACAAAAACTGTCACAGGTTTCGCTGGAGAGATGGTTCAATGGTTAAGAGCACTGGCTGCCTTTCCAAAGGACCCGGGTTCAATTCCCAGCACCCACATGGCATTTCACAGCTGTCTGTAATTGCTGGGCATGGTGGCACACGCCTTGAATCCCAGCACTTGGGAGACAGAAGCAGATAGATCTCTGTGTGTTCGAGGCCAGCCTGGTCTACAAAGTGAGCCCAGGACAGCCAGGGCTCTATTAAACAGAGAAACCCTGTCTCAACCAAAACAAAACAAAAAGAAAAACAAACAGTCACAGGTTTCTAGTCAAGCACTAGGATGAAACATGAGATCAGATATTGTGACCAGAGTGTGAAAGGCACCTCTAGTGCCGTTGCTCCTTCATTTCTGTATCCCAACTGTTATAATAGAAGCAGAATAATTCCAGAAGGCCAATCTTTCTGGCCAGGGCACAGAGGGCAAGAAAAGTAAGACGAGCTTGGATCATATCACAAAGCCAGAAAATGAAGTAATTCAGTGTTCCAACAACAATAGTCACACATGGGAAGGACACAGAATCCAACAGGACACAGAATTCAACACAAAACAGAATCCAACATGACACATGACACAGAATGGTCAAATGAAAGCAATTCATAAACATTGATCATTTATTTGTGTTGGGAGAATTCAACCTCCTCTCTTCTAGATCTTTATAAAATATATACTCTGTTAGTATAGTCCTACTGTTGCACAGTAGAATAGAAACACTTCTACCCAACTGTATTTGGCACTTGTGATGTAGCTTTCCTTTTTTTTCGAGACAGGGTTTCTCTGTGTAGCCCTGGCTGTCCTGGACTTGCTTTGTAGACCAGCCTGCCTCTGCCTCCCAAGTGGTGGGATTAAAGATGTGAGCCACCACACCCATCTATCTAGCTTTCCTTTATACTTGTTCTACTCTTCTCTTTCTTAACCTCTAATGACCACTAGTCTACTTTCAACTTTATGGAATCAAAACCTTAGCTTCTACATGAGAATATGCAGTACTTGTTTTTCTTTGCCTGGCTTATTTCATTTAAAACAATATGTCCCAAGCCGGGCGGTGGTGGCGCACGCCTTTAATCCCAGCACTTGGGAGGCAGAGGCAGGCGGATCTTTGTGAGTTCGAGGCCATCCTGGTCTACAAAGTGAGTCCAGGACAGCCAGGGCTACACAGAGAAACCCTGTCTCGAAAAACCAAAAAAAAAAAAACAATATGTCCCAATTTCATCTAGGTCAGTATTTCCCCATGATAGTCATAAGTAAAATGCACATATCCAAATTGAAAGCTATTATACAAATCATTTCTATATTCATTTTTGTACCCACAATAGATAATGTGGTGCTAAACACAGGTAACCCCCTGAAATGCAGCAGAGCAGAGTGGCAAAAACCATAATCCCAGGCCTCAGAAAGCTAAGGTCATCAATTTGATGCCAGACTGGGTATAGGACAGACTGTCTTAAAGACAAACAGAAATAAAAACAAAGGTCTCAGATTTCTAATACAAAGAAAACATACTCTGAGTAGTTTTACATATAAACTAACAAAATCCACCCAACTTGGTTATATGTTCTGTCATCTTTCTCCTGGAAATCACCTTGGCTACTTGTACTTTCATGTAATCTTATTATCTATATGGCTTTTTTTTTTTTTTTTTTTTTTTTTGTTTTTTCAAGACAGGGTTTTTTTGTGTAGCCCTGGCTGTCCTGGACTCACTTTGTAGACCAGGCTGGCCTCGAACTCGCAAAGATCCGCCTGCCTCTGCCTCCCAAGTGCTGGGATTAAAGGCGTGCGCCACCACCGCCCGGCATGTCTATATGGCTTTTAAGGGTATCTTATTTACTAAGTCAAATTCACTTCTCTTCATTGCCTTAAAAGTATGGTGACTACCAGTTTCAAACACTGTCATACTTCAAATTCTCTTCTTGACGCATAAAAGAACAGTTGTTACTAATGTACTGATATTCTCTTAGGAGCAGTGTTTAAGTGTCTGAGCAGATATACTCAAATTTCAATACTAGAACTCATTCACAAACCAGTATTTTTTTTTTTACATTCAGAATTAAAATGTCTTACCTTTCCTTCTAATTCTTCCCTTGGTTTCTTTATGCTCATTAGGCTTTGTCTTTTTTTCTTCTCCAGATTCTCCATCACTCACAGTCAGTTTATACCTCAAAAGTCTATGTTTGTATCTTGGCTTCTTAGATTCTTCAGAATCTGAATCTGATTCAGAATTGACTTGATTTGGGGCTTTTAAATAAAGAAATTATATATTAATAAAGCACTCTTCAATGAACTTTCTTTAATGCTTTTCAAAAACTATCCTATCTATTCATAATTACCATAATTTGTGGGAAAGCTTGTTGATATCAATGAGCTGTGTACCATAGATCATTTCACAGCCTTAGTGAATATGGACTAGCCATCACCAGTGTGTAATATTTTAAAATATAAAATGTTTTACCACCAGGCACAGTGGTGCACACACCTTTAATCCCAGCACTTTAGAGGCAGAGGCAGTTGGATCTCTATTAGGTCGAGGCCAGCCTGATCTACAAAGTGAGTCCAGAACACCCAGGGCTACACAGAGAAACCCTGTCTCAAAAACAAAACAAGCATGTGAGAGATAGTTCAGCAGTTAAAGGATAGGCTCACAACCAAAAAAAATGTTTTACTTACAATTTATTGGCAGTAAGTGAAACAACTACAATAACTTAGACAATTATCAAAAGATACTGAAAGAATCTGTGATAACAAAGTTTTAAAAATATTTTAAGCTTGAAATGGTGGCACACTCCTTTAATCTCAGCACTCAGGAGGTAGAGGGTAAGAATCTCTGAGTTCAAGGCCAGCCTGGTCTACAAAGAGAGTCCAGGACACTGTTACACAGAGAAACCTTGTCTCAACAAATCAAAAAAAAATTTAAACTTCAAATGCATTTACTGTGATTTATTAGTGAGCTATTCTTCACAGACTAAATGGTTAAGAAGTTAAACTATGAATCTAGTATATAACCTCTCTTTAGGGAGCTCACCCACAACTCCTGGTGTTTCTTCACTTGGTTTTCCAATTCTTTTTTTCTCTCCTTCAGGTTCATCATCTGAAGACCTATCCTCATCAGAGGAAAGATTGGCTTTAATTTCTTCTAAAAGCATCTTCTTGGCAATTCTTTAGAGAAAAAAATTAAAAAAACTATATTTTGGGGGTGAAGTACACCTAATTAAAAACAAAATCTCTGTATCACAATAGGATTAAATGTTGTCAATAACTTTATACATAAGTAAGAGACTGGCAGAAACCATGGTTTCACATAAGCTACCAATGAACACTCTTGAAAATGTTCACTGCATTGATCATTTCTGAATTTCATAAAATTCTCTAGTATACTGAAAACTCTCAGGGATATATTTGTTAACTGTTTTGACCAATTAAAAGTTGAGGTTGCCATCCTCTAGTAACTACCATGGGGAGACAGGGTAACCACAGCATGCAGACAAAAAAAAATGGCATTCCAAAGAAAAGGTTTTATTCAACAGGAGAACAAATTCTCAGAAAAAAAAAATCAATGTATAACAAACTCTCTAATAGGAAACATCTCCAACTATGAGATATGTTTGGACCTTAATTTTACTTTTCTTCATAAACTGGTTAACCATACAAAAGTGACACCATAATATTAAGTACTGAAGCAACCATCAGTCATTTATAATAGTCAAGCTAGGACAGAGAAGGGACATGAGTGGTACTTATTACATGGTGGAAGAACACAAATTATTTTAAATGAATTTTAAGTTTCAGAAAAAATATAGTAATAGCTTTGCTCACGCAATTTCTCAAGATGCTTCTAAATTAATTTGCTAATAAGAAATTTGATTGCTTAATGAGAAGACACAACTTTTACTAATATCTTAATAATACTCTCCTAGGAAATTTCTAAGTTTGTACTAAAGAAAATTATCTAAAAGTACAAAATAAAAGCAATAGTGAAGTTTTTGTACAAGGTATAGTCATGAATCAGTCTGGGTATCCTTCTGCCATAAATTCATAAATCGCAGTAATTAATAAAAGAAAACCTGACAGAAAAGCTCACAAAAAGGTGGCAAGACCCTAACAGCGTGGTATGATTGAACACTTATGAGATAAACATCCATTCGACGATCAAGACGGACCAATTCAGTGAGAATAGCATTGTTGAGACTATGGAACCTTTGTTGAGTTTTTCTGGTGTTTTTTGTTTTGTTTTTGAAACAGGGTATCACTATATAACCCTGGCTGGCTTTGAACTCAGAGGCCTGCCTCTGTCTCCCAAGTGCTCGGATTAAAGATGTATGCCATAAGGCCTGGCCACCTTTTGTTATTTCTTGATTTGAAACCCTTCTCTCCCTTTCTCAGCATGTGGTTTCATTTAAATCAAGAATTCACTCCATGGTAAGAGGTAGGCCTTATATGTTAAGGCCTCGGTTTTGACAGATATGATATTCACTGCTATTTACATTCAAAGATGCAAACACACATGAGGCTGAAGCAAAATAGGGAATCACTTTCATAAATGTTTATTATATGGCATTTTAGGTTTTTTATTTATTTTTTAATTATTTTTCGAGACAGGGTTTCTCTATGTAACAAACCCTGGCTGTCCTGGACTCCCTTTGTAGACCAGGCTGGCCTCGAACTCACAGAGATCTGCCTGCCTCTGCCCACAAGTGCTAGGATTGAAGGTGTGCACCACCACGCCCAGCTTATATGCCATTTTGTATTTTCTCCCTCACACAGATGGATCAGAAAACATCACAGAAAATCACCAGTAGATGAGTGAAGCTATAGATGACTTTGCTTTTCTGGTGGTCTCTGTTCTGATTTGTATTTCCATTAAGGATAGATTAAATCACCTCAAATTAAATCTTCACTGAAGCTAAGGAAGCGAGCTTTGCTCATCAGTTGTGCTGGCATATAGAAATCATTTTACAAACAGTAGACTAATTAAGTGTTGCAATAATTTATTTTGCCAAGAAAAAATAACAAATATCATTTACTCTCACCAGTTTATAAAATAAAGAATATTTGCTACATCTTCCTTAAGTTAATAAATCATTATAGAATAAAGGGAAGTCGTTTAAACCTGAATGAAAGGATCTTTATGGAAAAGTTACATACTATGTCAGTACTTCTCATGAACCAGGAAGATCTTTCTCAAGTTAAACTAGGTAATACATTCTGGATAAATGTATCTATATGTATAAAACTTGTACATTAAGTGTTGAGTTTTAGATTGGAAGTGGAAAACTATATTTCACTAAAAGTTACAAGATTTATAACATCATTTCAATAAGACAACACAGAGCTACATTCTGAATCTTACTCTAAATGTCAGTGCAGTAACTTGACTTCAGTTTGTGACCACAAATTTAAAAAGCCTTAAAAGTTCATGTTAACTATAAAAACTTTGTTAATTGTAAGCTCTTCTTTCAAATTCTAGATTCTTCAGAATATGTAAATGGGAAGTCAGAATATATAAACCCACCTAATTTATTCTCAAGTTCTAGATTGTCAAATAACTAAGGAATTACTGTAGATACTATGATACAATGATATTAACTAATAATCAATTGTACAAAAAGTCATAGAAAATGAAATAAGATCCATATATTAAAGAATTACAACTTGCCAACAACCTTCAGTAATGCTATAATATGAGAAGTAATTACAGTCATTTTAGAAGCAAATAAACCACAAATTTCTAAGAATGGTCATCTTTCTCCAAATCATTAGTTAAATATAAAGCAGTAGAGGCTCTTTAAGTTTTATAAGACAAGGGCATTTTAATTTTAAAATTGCCCTTGAACATTATTTTACCAAAGGAAAATATTATTTATAGCCAAGGTTACTAACAAAGTTGAATCATTTCACATAAATTACAACTGATGGAGAACTGGAAAGGTGGCAAAATGGTTAAGCACACATACATTCTGGACGTGCATTTAATTCTAAACACCAATATCAGGTGGCTCACAACCATCTGTAACTCCAGCACCCGGGGTGTCAAACACCCCTGGCTGCCGTGAACACCTGCACTCATGTGCACATACCCACACACAGACTCATAGATAATTAAAAATAAAAGTAAATTTAAAAAGCAAAAATCAATAATGAGTGATGATCCAAGCCTAATATGCCAAAGAATGGCTGCTAAAATCCTAACCTACAACATAACCCACAACATGCCAAAATTATAATATAAAGGATCTATGGGCTGAGGTCAACCTTCAACCTGAGTATTGTCAGCAAGCATGCTGAGGTGAGATGTGTCCCACCTACAAAAGCCTGCTGTGAGATGCTCTAAAGGGAAACTCCACTACCTTAACTCTAGAGTCACAGGTCACAGAGTCTTCAAAGACACCATCACTTGAGAACCAGCTGAGGCTGGCAAAACATCATTTTGGAGGCCTCAGCTGGACCCATGGTGGTATGCATGTGATGGATGTATAGTCATGATCCCTACTTGATTCTGTTTGCTCTGAAGTTTCCTTTCTTGAAGCTTTCCAAGATGTTTCTGGGAAACTCATCCAGGCAACAAGGTACTGTCCCTGGAATCTCAATGATCAAAATTATATCTTGGGACAGGTAGAGCATCCAAAGCAGTCAGGACTTTAATCAGAAGCATTAAAGGCAAGGCTTTGGCACTCTTGTAGAGGTAAACCTGGGCAGAGCCCAAGATAAAAAGAACCTCCATTTTCCTGAAAGGGAGGGAACAGAAAGGGGAGAAAGCAAAACAATATGGGGGGAAGGTAAAAACTTCACAATGATCAGGTTGATTTGTGAGAGAATAATAGGACCCACAAATCCATACAAACTAAGTCTTCTAAATTACACAGCAAACACTATGGTAATGCCTTATCAAACCTCATCTACTAAAAAAGAAAACAAATATAATTGGAAATGACCCTAATAACACAAACAAGCAATCAGAAAAACAAAATTCAAAAGTCAAAAAAGCTGTTAGAAATTATAAACCTATGTAGAAAAAATAAGAGATATGTCTTGTTAAAGTGCTCACACAGGGAAGTACAGGAAACTGCCTCTTGCAGTTATGGAAATCAATAATTAAAAACAGTGAATTTCTTTACAAGGAAGGATCTCCTGCATCAGAGAGCTTTAGAGAAAGCCAGAATAAAAGTGACACAAAAGGTTAGAGTCAGAAGTCAGGACATTACATTCCAGTTAGAGATGACAAATGACATAACCAAATAAACAAAGACGTGTGACAAAGCCAAGAGGAGAGCCGAAGATCCCATATCCCAATCAGTTTCCATGTGTCAATACTATATATATTCTCTAGTCATTAACTACTTTTGTGCCACTGATTGCCTAGACAAACACATATGAAAGATAAATGTGTGCATATGAGTATACATATACATGAATTTCACGGGCATTCAAACTTCTATGTCTTTACAAATGAAAGACTCCAAGTTTTGACTTTTAAAGATTTTCTTTTTTAAAAGAAGATCTCTAAGCATCTATACTCCAATATGCTTTTTATCTCTAAAACAGAGTAACACAACATTGAGTACGGCATCCTACAACTACTATTTTACTATTTAAGAGGATCTGAAAATATATTTAAGAAAATTATCAAAAGAAATTAATTTTTATGAGGCCAATGAGTTGTTTACTCCATATAAAAGCAACAAAATTTATTAAGAACTGTTTTTCTACATTCTGCACAAAGTATCATAAGAATATATAGTTAGATCACTGGCTTAAATGCATGTTATTTAGACAACATAGTTTCTAAGTACATGTAACACTAAAAACACTACATTCTACTTTTCAAGTTTATTTGTAAAAACAATTCAAAGGCAGAAATCTATGGAATGTTTACTATTTCCAGCGAGAAAACAATGGTATACAGATATACTTCCAACAGAGTGTAAGGCATTGTTTTAATCAATGTCATGTTGTTCAAAGGTTGAATTTTTTAAATAAAAAATTTCAGTTACTGTAAAAAATTTCAAATTTCATACTAGTATATTATTTTCATTCAGGTTCAAAATTTCTTGATATGAAGTTTTCTATCAAAAAAGTAACTAAGGCATGAAGATGTACCAAAAATGATAGAATTTATGAAGAATTCAATAAATAATCAAAAGCTAAGCAGTTCTAATCATTTCTTCAATCACATGTCCTACATCAAGTCTGTAATCAATGACAAGCAGCCCTGTTTTCTTTTTGTTGACAGTACCAGGATAATTAATATTCAAATATTTTCTACAAAAAATCAGAACTAGTAAATTAAAAGCTGTGTGAAATTAAGAACTCATAGAGCCCAGGGTGATGGTGCACATTTTTACCCCTGTGCTCCAGCAGCAGAGGCAGGTGGATATTTGGGTTCAAAGCTAGCCAGGTCTAAACAAGAGGCTCCAGGACTCTAAGAACAGCTTAAAAAACAAACAAACAAGGAACCCATGGCTATTAATATTTTACACATGGGCTATTGTGCTTAAACCACACTGAATTTTAAAAATGGGTATTTTAGCTGGGCTTGTGGTGGCACACGCCTTGAATCTTGGCACTCAGGAGGCAAGGCAGCTGGGTCTCTGGTGAGTTTAAGGTCAACCTGGCCTATAGAGCATAGTCCAGGACAGCCAGGGAACACACAGAGAAACCCTGTATCAAAAAACTGAAAAAAGAGAAGAGAAAAGGGGAGGGGAGGGGAAGGGAGAGGAAAAGGAAAGGAAAAAGAAAAAGAAAGGAAAAAGAAAAGGAAAGGAAGGGGAAAGGAAAAAGGCAAGGAAAAAGGAAGAAAATTAGTATTTCCTGGTTTTATTTTTAAAAATCCAAGCTTTAGAGGAATTTTATTAAGAGAAAAATAGATTAACATCACTATCAGACATTTAGTATATTAAAAAATTCATTCTTTATTCAATATTCTTATATACTGAAAAATGAAAACAATTAAATTAAAAATAATTTTAAAACATCAAA
>CAJQZJ010000542.1:1455074-1521652 GCA_907164525.1 Lophiomys imhausi | reverse complement strand
TAGCAGAGGCAGGGAGATATATCTGAGTTCCAGAATGGATAATATAGTGAGACCCTACCTCAAAAAAAAAAAACCAACAACAAGGTACTTGGCATTATTACTATTATTATTATTATTATCATCATCATCATCTTTTTTAAAACTTATGTAAAGCCTAAGGTGGGAAATATGAGGTAAATTTTCAGTTGCATAAATTTCAAAATGTAAGATCACTATTTTTTCCAAAAATTCGCACTCAAAAAAATGATAGCTACCTGCTTCAAGTCAAACTATATTTGATCAACTAAATAAAAATTTATAAATTTTAACTCTAACTCACAGTGGTAAATATGTTGACTTTCAAATATTCTAACTCACAGTGGTAAATATGTTGACTTTCAAATGTTAAACAGTAGGTTACTTATTTACAGTAAAATACTAAAGATGAGAATTTTGTATTGTTTTGATTGTTGAGATAGGGTTTCTCTGTGTAGCCCTGGCTGCCCTGGAACTTGCTCGTAGAGCAGGCTAGAGATGGGACTTTCTTCATGATCTCAAAAGCCTTTTTTTTTTTTTTTTTTAAATTTTCTTACTATCACAGTTTTAAAAAAGTAAATAACAGGGATTGTTAAGCCTTCACAAAAACATAAGCATGTGCATTTTAGAAATTTAAAAGTACTGACTGCTGTAATTTCAGGAATGAGAATACTTCTTTGACTTACAAACTAGGCCATATAACTTAATAGCAAAGTCTTATGAACTTTATGAAAGATAAATCATAATTAAAATTAAATGCTTGAACAAGAAAAAGTTTTACAGAAATTTATTTCATCCAAAGTTAAGCATTTGAAACAATACACTATTTACTTCTTCATAAACACCAAAACTGGACATGTGTTACAATACTACCAAAAAAGCAAAGCATATAAAATTTATACGCAATTTATACACAATTATACAATTGTGTACAAATTTACAATTAAAAATGCTCTCTTCCAACATACATCTCACTCAAAAAATATGAAGTTAAAAAAATGCCAAGATTTAGCTGGGCGGTGGTGGCGCACGCCTTTAATCCCAGCACTTGGGAGGCAGAGGCAGGCGGATCTCTGTGAGTTCAAGGCCAGCCTGGTCTACAAAGCGAGTCCAGGACAGCCAAGGATACACAGAGAAACCCTGTCTCGAAAAAAACAAAAAAAAAAAATGCCAAGATTTAATCATGATCTGCAAACAAATTTTTAAAAGTTGCTTAGTGTATATTTAAATATGCTCGCATACTTTGTCCGTACTAAAATAGTACAAAGTGGTACCTATATTCCCATCGGGGATACCAGAAGTAGATAACTCATGCATAGTAAGATGTTTCTTTGGTACAGTGGATATTAAACAAGTTATAAATTGTAAATTTTATAAAAGCATATTAAAAATGAGTATAAAGTCATGCTCAAAATAAAATTCAATTCCTCTCCAAAGTACCCAGCAGGGTTGCATTTTTTAAAATCACAAATACAAGCTGGAATTAAAGACACTTTCCAATAAAATAGTTATCAGTTACAGAGAGATAGAATCTGATCATTTTTAAAGTAAAATGTTACTTAATCTTTGATAAGCTATAATAAAAATCATACCGTAATAACAGTCTTAGGTGGTGGCTAAATATAAAAGCTCATCTCTCACAGTTAAGAAAGAAGTACTAGCAACAAATGGTGATATCTGAACTTATGATTTATAAGAAAACAGCAGCATATGTAAGTGAAAAATTACAGCATTCTAAAAGACAACAAAGTTCTAAATGCCTTCATAATCTAGCAATGATGGTATACTATAAAATTCCTGACAAAAACATTGTATGCTTTCGTCATTCCATTGTGGGTCTCATCAATATTATCCCATCAAATAACTTGGACAGAGATTTGTAAGAGAAAAAGTAAATAGGAAAGCAGAGGCTGAGTCTTTGGGTTTGCTACTGAGCTCTACTAAAGTATAAAAGTAAATATGATCTTTCACCCTAATTAAAGTATTCTGTCTACTAACAGAATGTCAATGACTGAAACAGAACCCTGTCAGTATCAGCAAAACATAAAACAGGGCTAGAGTTAACAGGTGCCCTTAGAGCACTTGGTTTATCTCTGAATAAATTATGGCAGCAAACACATATTATTTTCAGTTTTTTAATACTAGAGCTTTCTATTAAGAATAGATGGTCATTTTAGTGCTCTTTAATCATCTCTAAACTATCCCATATTTTTGGTACCAGAATTAAATAGAGAAAACATTATCCATTTTTCAATGTTAGAAATTTAAAATTATGGCAAAAGAAATTAAAGTCACCAGCTCTAGATCACACAATTATTAAAAGGTTAGAAGTCATACATCCACTATACATGCCATGCTATCTTTCCATTGAAAATTATGACTACTATTCTAAAGGACAGAAAATGTCTAAAATGTACAAACAACCATGTTGACATGTTGTGACAGGGATATCTTTTTTTCTCCTCTCAGCTACCCTTAGGTAAGAAAAACTGTATAGGCCTCGCTGTTTACATTGAAGTCAATTGTTTAAGCTTTAGTGATGTTAATAATATGTTATCTACTTCCATTTTATTTCGGGAAAAAGAGATTAAAATATGAATCATCTAGATACCTCATCAACTGATACTTAGTTTCAAAGCAATTTCCTAATCTTAAATATATGAATAATTTTTATTTACTCTTCACAGGTCTTCATAAACAGGACCACCATATTGAATGACTAAACAATAATCAAATAGAGATGTCTATTGTTGTCATTTATTATGATTCACTTGAATCAAAAATTAATCTGTCAAAATTGAAATTCTCAAAAATTATCACAGTTTACATGGAAATATAACATTGACAGTTCTTTATAACACACCCTATGCTAGGTGTGTTAATATTGATATTTACTTTTTCTTAAGGTTTCTGAGCTTTAGCCCATTTTCTGGCCTTTCAAACTTGCAAGAAGACTGTGCATGAGTCTTTCTAAGGCAGGAACTCCTGGCTTTTACAACCTGGTTGTTGTTACGTTGTTGCTGTTTGCGCCCACGCCTAAGGTGTGTGTTATAATCTTAAATCCTTACAGATGGAATCATACCTATTCTCAGGATCATTGTCGTCATCATCATCATCCACTGCGACAGGTACTGATTTAGATAAGGCTTCATCTCCTTGAGGGAAAAAATGTACTTAAAATTAGCTTTGCATTATCTATACAAGTAAAACTGTGCAAAATAAAACTGAAATCAAGCAATGCTAGAGCAAACTAGTAGGTTCTATACAAAACTGCTGAAATCTAAAATAAATACAAGGAATGTTGATAGGAAGCAAAAGAGGAAATTTATGAAGGACCAGCAGGAAAATAACAGTTGAACCTTATATGTCCCAATGTTCCTTTAAAAGCAGAAGAATTTTGAAGGCAAGCCATTTTAGAAAAGTGAAGGAGATGGCTGAAGTTGTATTTCAGTGATAGAGCATTAACCTAATATTTACAAGGTCCCAGATTCTATCCCCAATACAGCAAAAAGAGAAAAATGGCAGGACTAGAATTTGTGCATTTCATTGAATAAAAATTTTACCTCAAATGAACTAATTAAATATTAAACTCTAGCTATTACTATGCATTCCAAAGCATTTAGGGTTATTTATGCTGATGTTCACTACTAATTCTGAAATTACAAAAAGGGAAAGGTCACAATAAATAGCAATCTCAAACTAATCAAATTATAAAAGCAAATTACTAGTTGCCATTAATTATTAATTTAAACAAGGAAAGGAGAATCTACAGTGAGGGCAGGAGAGGTCTTATAATAATGAAACATTTGAGTAACTTTGTTGTGCTAAGGTTATACAGAGCTACACACTAGACAAACCCACATAGACACACATGGTGGGGAGTGGGGGATGAATGCATATACAACTACTGAACTCAAGTCAGATAGGGTGGTTTACACCAGTAATCTCAGTACTAGACATGCAGAAGCAGAGGATCACAAATTTAAGGCCAGCTTGGGCTGCCAAAAGGCTGGGCATGGTGGTACATTCCTTTAGTGCCAGTACTCAGGGAGCAGACACAGGAGGATCTCTGAGTTCAAGACCAACCAGGTCTTCATAGTAAGTTCCAGGCCAGGGAGACTTACACAGTTACACTATGATACCTACCTCAAAAAGGAAAAGGAAAAAGAAAAACACAAACAAAACACTGAAGGGGCTGAGTTCAATTCCTAGCACCCTGTCAGGCAGCTCAAAATTGTGTGTTAACTCCAGCCCCAGGGGATTCAACACCCTCTTTTGATCTCTGTGGGCACTCACACAAGAGCACAGAAACACAAACATACACATAAATAATAAAGTTTTTAAACCTACTGGAATTGAAATGAATCCTTAGTTTCCTAGATTTGAGATTGTTATCTTTAGTGAGGTAGGCAAACTGAGCAAAAGGGATATGTGAGACCCCTTTTCCATTTTTTCGTTGCAATTTTTTTTCCATTGGAAAATATCTATAAAGAATACGAGACATTGGTCTGACAAATGTAGCCCAGTGATACAGTACTTGCTTAATGTGTGCAAGGCAACAGGTCCCAACCACTGAGGGAGGGGTGGATGGTTACCTACAGATTCAGGATAGAAAGATACTAAATACCAGAAAAAAAAAATAACTCAGAGTATCCCAGTAAAACATCCCACTTGAACAGAACAATACCAAAACAACATATGACTAGCTGTATTACCTTCTTTCCCTCTTTTTTTGAGACACAGGCTCACTATTTAGCACTGCTTAATCAATAATTTGCAATGTAGCCCAGAACAACTTCAGATTACTTGCAGTGATCCTCCTATCTCTGCCTCTGGAGTGCTGGAATTATAAATTTTACCACCAGGCCAGCTGATGTAATTCCCCTGTCTACTGATCTAAACTTCAAAGTCAAGTTCAAATACTACATACTATTCAAAGATTTTCCCTAAAATATTTAAATAGCTCAATTCCCATTACAGCCCCATTGTAGCTTTCTCAATTTACTTTTGTTTGGTTTGGTTTTTAAGAGTCAAGGTCTTATTCTGTGGCTTAGGCTCCCCTGGAAATTACTACATAGTCAGGCTGGCCTCCAACTCATGGCATCTAATCTGCCTTATCTTCCCAAGGGACAGGATTACAGGAATGAGCCACCATATCCAGAAGCAGCTATTTCTAAAGATGATTTTTATTTTCCTTAGGATTGGGAGTCACAGGTAGTTGTGCTGGGTACTAAACTCAGGTCCTCTCCAAAAGCAGCAAGGGCTCTTAAATGCTGAGCAAAACTGTCACGCATTACACTATAACCTCCCAGTGCCATGCCGTTCATCTTTTCCTTCATGCCATTCTCAGGGACCAATTTCTAGGAAAACGTTGTGCAATAATAGGATACCCAAATATTGCTGAATAAATTGGAATCTTCTAAGCTCATTAAGGGAAGGGGCATTTTTACCATGTTCTAAATTTGTCACCTAAAATTAAACTTGACATAGGAAATGAATACATTAATTCAACATAGTTGTATTATATTGATCATGCAAGTAAATTCTTTTGTTTTGTTTTTTATTTGTTAAGACAGAGTTTCTCTGTGTATCTCTGGCTGTCCTAGGTTCACTTTGTAGACCAGGCTAGCTTTGAACTTCACAGAGAGCCACCTGCATCTAGTCTCCTGAGTGCTGGGATTAAAGGCGTGCACCACCATACCCAGCAATTACAGACAGCTGTGAACTGCCGTGTGAATGCTGGGATTTGAATGTGGGTCCTTTGGAAGAGCACAGTGCTCTTAACTGCTGAGCCATCCCTCCAGCCCGGCAAGTAAATTCTTAAGCAATGTTTTTTATCATTGGCTTATACCCAACTTTACCTAAAAAAAAAAAAAAGTATTTTGTGCACAGTGTTTATATTCTATTCTATTCTATTTGCATATTTCTACTGACAAAGCCCAGGTTTTGGTGGGATAAATCCCTAGCAAATTTATCTTCCATTTTCATCCAAAGTATTCCACTTGGTCTTAAGAAATTCATAAGCAGCAAGGTTTGGTTAACCTAACTGTTGGATTACCATAAAACTCTTTTGGATATATAACCCTAGAAAAAGGTCACCACCTAATCAGCTCACTGATCCTTTATGTCAAAGTTATATTAGCCAAAAAGGAATACAATGATCTAGGCTAGTATTGAATTATGGAATTATTGGGAAATACATTCATTGGGTGTTTGTCATATGTTGCTATCTTCTAAGGTCTAATGAATAGTATTACTTATTATACAAAGTATTGATAACTCCAAACATAATACAGAAACTTTCTGTTGTGGCACAAGATCATACAACCTTGGTACTCAAGAGGTAGAACCAGGAAGATTAATATAAGTTAGAGGTTGCTTTAGCCTACATAGAGTTTTAGACCAGTCAGAGCTACATAGCAAGACATTGTCTTATACAACATCAAAAATAAAATAAAATAATAAATACATAAGTAAATAAATTATGGATATGGAGATATGGCTCAGCAGTTAAGGGCACTTGATGCTCTCACTGATCTTGCAGTGAGACTTGGATCCAAGTTTGACTCCCAGTACCTGCATGGTGGTTTACAAACTTCTGTAACCCCAGTTATAAGGAATCTGAAGCCGCCTTCTCACCCCTAAGAACACCAGGCACACGTGTGGTACACAGACATACATGCAGGCAAATCACCCATGAGCTAATTTAAAAGAGAGAAACAGAATGTTTAGCACATGTCAAATCACTAGGAATGTAGCTCAGTGTGCACTTACCTACCACACATGAAAGGCCCTGGATTCCATCCAAGATTCCAGACCCAGACCCAAACCCACACACACTGAATGTTACTTAAATTCAAGAGAGAAGACGTTTTAGGAAATGAAAATCAGTAAGCTATTTTTATTTAAATATGCAAAATTCACCAGGGAAGCTATATAATCACAGAAGCCAATCTTATAGTGCTTTAGATCAGATCACTTACCTATGATTTGCTAGTGTAACACTCCTTATCATTATAAGCTAGTAACAACTTTTCATTCTTACATTCTAATCTTTAATAAGATTTTTCCCAACTAACTTGAAAACTAAAACATATTCTATCAAAGTAACTATTATATCTTGGGGCTGGAGAGATGGCTCAGCGGTTAAGAGCACTGGCTGCTCTTCCAGAGGTCATGAGTTAAATTCCCAGCAACCACATGGTGGCTCACAACCATCCATAATGAAATCTGGTGCCCTCCTCTGTCCTGCAGGTATACCTGCAGACAGAACACTGTATGCATAATAAATAAATCTTAAACAAAAAAAAAACTATTATATCTTGGTGTTCTTAAGATTATATGTATATGTCAGTTGTGTGAGTACAAGTACATGAATGTGTGTGCAAATGCCCACAAAGACCAGAGAATTTGGATCTCCAAGAGCTGGAGTTACAGATGTCTGTGATCTCTACCCAATGTGGGTCCCTGGAATTGAACTGTAGTCCATCTCTCCAGCCCCTAGATCCATTTTTCAAAGTCCACAATTTTGAAGTTGAAAAAATAAAACTCCTGTTAACTGATCTTAAGTGTTAATTCCTGAGTGTTAGGACTCAAATATTTCATAGTGCAAACATTGTTTGATTTTTGCAGCATCACATGAAACCTCTCCAAAGCTTATTAAATGCCCAAAATTAAAGGTTTTTCCCCCCAAAACCAAGATCAAAGTTTCACTTTTAGAAGTTGGGACAAATGAGAAACTCATAAGGAATAAAAGAAAATTCTTCTAATTTTGTCTATACTAAAAATAGTTTTCTATGAAACCTACGTATGTATTTCATAATACTAAATATTCTTAATTGACAGTGTTTTAACTAATTAAAAATAAACAACACAATTAAGCAATGTACATACACTATTCAAGAGATTTTTTTTCTGAAACTATACTAAAAATTTTTTTTTCAGGCTGGAGAGATGGCTCAGCGGTTAAGAGCACTGGCTGCTCTTCCACAGGTCATGAGTTCAATTCCCAGCAACCACATGGTGGCTCACAACCATCCATAATGAAATCTGGTGCCCTCTTCTGGCCTGCAGATATACCTGCAGACAGAACACTGTATACATAATAAATAAATCTTTAAAAAAAAAAATTTTTTTTTCTTGGTATCAAGTAAGGACAAGTTGATCCAGTTCTAATTCATCAGGGTAGGGTAATTTGGGGGATTGCTTGCTTTCTTTATTTTGATAGTGTTTTTAAAAGAGAAACATCTGTTCATATCATTAGATACTAGTTGATGAGGAAAAGGATTATAATAAAGTAAATTTCAGTGTTACAACATTTGTCTAGTGTAGACAAGGCTCTGGGAAGGATCACCACCTTATATCAAAGCAATTTTTTTCAGAGAATCAGTTGTGGTGACTAGGAGCACTTGGGAAGCGACCAGCCTCAGTTAATTTAGTTATACTGAGTTCTAGATCAGCTTTGTATATATAAGCCTATCTTAAAAAAAAAATTCAAGGAGCCAACCTCTTGAGAGGCAGAGCCTGGCAGATCTTTTTGAGTTCAAGGCCAGCCTGGTCTACAGATCAAGTTCCAGGACAGACAGGGCTACACAGAGAAGCCCTTGTCTCAAAAACCAAAACAAAATGAAACAAAAATATCAAGGAATTTGATGTGACACAAAATTATCCATTTTGATTTAAAAAGAAAATCTCACAGAAAAGCAGTCAAAACTCTTAATTGCCACATTATACCAATATCAAGCACTCAATACCACTGCATGAATAAATACCTATTAAACTACTGACATTATAATCAGTCTGGCAGAATAAAAATGGAGACACTTATGCCCCTCAAGTTGACTGTTGAACACTAGATCCCAAGAAATGGGAATTTCTCCAAGAGTCTCCAATTTACCTAGGAATCTAATGCTAGGAAAAGAAAAAAGCTGGGAGTCTGGAGCTAGCCAAAGGAAGAACTTTTCTCTAGGAAAAGAGGTTTCACAGTTTTAAGAACTTGCCAAAACATCATGTAGGTAGTTGCTCACATCAGCAGCACATACACTA
Source organism: Lophiomys imhausi (assembly GCA_907164525.1). Classification (NCBI taxonomy): domain Eukaryota; kingdom Metazoa; phylum Chordata; class Mammalia; order Rodentia; family Muridae; genus Lophiomys; species Lophiomys imhausi. Next base: position 1,512,592 of record CAJQZJ010000542.1, on the reverse strand, counting down.
AAATTAGAATGATATAGAGAAAATTAGTATCACCCATGCACGCTAATTTTGTCTGTGATCTCATGAACACATTCTCATGAAGCATTTTATATTTTAAAAACAAACAAAAAAAGGGAACCCTCCTCCATTGCTGGTGGGAGTGCAGGCTTGTGCAACCACTATGGAGGTCAGTATGGCGATATCTTAGAAAAATTGGAATAGCTTTGCCTTAGGACCCAGCCATACCACTTCTGGGTATACACCCAAAAGACTCCTCACGGAATCATAAGGAAGTTTCCTCATCTATGTTCATAGCAGCCTTTTTTTGTAATAGCTAGAAACTGGAAACAACCCAGATGTCCCTCAACTGAAGAATGGATTAAAAAACTGTGGTACATCTACACAATGGAATATTACTCAGCTATCAGGAACAATGAAATTATGCAATTTGCAGCCAAATGGATGGAACTAGAGAAGCTCATCCTGAGTGAGCTAACCCAGACTCAGAAGGATGCACATGGCATCTATTCACTTATAGTAGGATTTTAGCTATATAGTACAGGATATCTATACTACAACCAAAGCACCAAAGGGAACATGGACATAGACTTTTAATTTTTATTTTTTTTTGTTTTTGTTTTTTGTTTGTTTGTTTGTTTTTTAGTTTTCTCTCCCTGGCAATGAGACACTTTTCACTGGTGGTACTGCCTTGTAGGCCCCCAGTGTATGAGGAGGCTCATATGACTTCTGAACTGGGGTGAGGGACTGTTATGTAGGGATACTCCACTCCAGAGGAGTGGGATGGAAGGGTTAGGGGGTAGAGGGTGGGAGGGCGGGACTGGGAGGGGTGGAAAGAGGACACTATGATGGAGATGTAACCTGAAGCAACAAATTTATTTATAAAAATTTATTTATTAAAAAAAAGAAACTCCTTGTAGGATAAGACTGACTGAAGCCTAACTCATGGGTCAACAGTGGGTGGGACCACACCTTGACCAAGACTACTATGCCATGCATAAACAATTGGCACTCTACAACTTTGATCTCACTTCAGAACACAAAAGATGTCTGGGGGAGAGGGGTCACTGAATCTCTCTATCCCTCTTCCCAATGTGGCCACAGTGAATAAATATATTTTGACTTTTTACTATAAATTTGGATGTTTTAATTGGCCTCTGGGAAACAACAGATAGCCAAACTTGGCTTCTTGGGATACCCCAAGTTTGGTAACAGCATCAACTTGATTTTCCTTTATAAACTGCTGCATATTATTCCAGAGAAACACATTGAACACTGACAAAGTAATTCTGTTGTTTATCAATTTGGTGTGCCTGACAAATACTGACAATGCTTGAAATGCTCTCCAATGATGGCATTGAAATAAATAGACAAACATCTACAGTAAGTGTATTATTATCAAAGAGAGAGTAGATTACAAACTCTAAAGTTGAAATGTATTCTTGCATACCTGAAGATTGACAAAATCCAGTGTGTGAATGCAGCGCTAAATGTTCAGTCACAGGCTTTATTTTCTGTTCATCACTGCTTTCCTCGCCTGCAGAATTCTGATCATCATCTCCTATATCAGAAGATGAAGAAGTAATGTCTGTTTGCTTCCTTTTAGTACTTGTTCTTAAGGAGTTTCTTTTTTTCTCCTTGGCATTGCCTGTCTTCTTTTTGGATGAAGTTCTTTGTTTCTTCTGCTTTTTACTATCTTCTGAACTTCCCTCAGCATCAGAAGATGATGATGAACTTTTTACTCTCTTCGTGTTTCTCTTTGAATTTATGTTTCTTCTTTCTCTCAAATCAGTTCTTTTGGGTCTATTATCGGTAGAGTCACAACAGTCTCCTTTCCAGGAATATTTCTCAGTGTCTGATGATGAACACTCTGGCCTCTTCCCTGAACTCTGTGCAGCCAAGCAGAATTTTTTCTTCTCTCTCTGAGATACTCTATTCTTGGTCTTATCTTCTGAAGAGTCACAACTATCTCCTTTCCCTGACAACTTATCAACACTATCAGATAATTCTCCCTTCTTTTCAGATAATTTATCTTTCCATTTTTTGCCTTTCTTTTCTCCACCAGTTGTGTCATTCTTATTTTGGTTTATGACTTTAGAAAAATGACCACTTTCTTCTCCCTCAGGAAATTTCTCAGTGCTATCAGATGAAGACTCATACTGTTGCTCTCCCTTAACTGTTTCTTCCTTTAAGCCTGTACTTCTCTTTCCTTTTGTTCCATTTTTCTGTCTGCTCTGTTTTTCACCTTCAGAAGAGTCATCATTCTGCTCTTTCTTTGGAAATCTATGAATAACATCAGATGAACCACTCTTTACTTTCCTCCCTTCTCTGGGTCTCAGATGTTTACTCTTTACTTTACTTTTAGCAACTCTTTTGTCTTCAGGAGAATTTACATTCTCCTCTTTCCCTGAAGGCTTTTCTGCACCATCAGAGGAAGAGGAAACACCTGGCTGCTGCCTCTCATAAAACATCTCTCTCAATTCCACTACTCTCTTGCCTTTCTCAACTGAACCTTCTGCTGCAGAGAAATTCTCTTCCTGTTTGCCTTCAGCATCGCCAGTGTCATCACTAGACGATCCTTCTTGCCCAGTGCCTTCATTATCCAGTATTTTTTTGCTCTGTTTTTCATCTCCAGAAAAGTCATCTTTTTTATCTGGAACACTTTTTTGGACAGCCACAATTCTGCTCAGGTTTTCAATGTCTCTTTCTACCTCTGAGTCATAGTTAGAGGAATCTGAGTAGTTCTGGCGTTTCTTTTTTGAGATAAGAGAGGTTTTGGTCGACTTTCCTTTTTTAATGCCAAAATCTGACCCAGAAGCTGAATTTTTCCGTTTCCTTTTTCCAGTATCATCTTTCCCTGTTTGACTTTTATGATTTATCTGTGTTTCATTAATATCAGTGTCTGAAGAACTGTGACACATCTGGCTTACCTCTTTGAGGACTACTAGCATTTCATCAGAATCTGAATTTTGATCCCCAATTGCTGGTTGCTTAGCTTTGGGCACCTTAGGAGATTTAGAGTTACCAACAGCACAGACAGAAGAATTTTCCTTATCCTTTTTTCTTATTGGAAATGACAACTTTTGCTTCTCCTTAATGATTTCATTACTCTCCTCATCTGAATTTGATATTGCAGGGTTGATTTCTGTCTGTCTCCTCAAGGGTGTAGTTTTTACACGTGGGGATCTTCGGAGATCAGATTCTTCTAAACGTAATGCAACATCATTTTCAATTGAATGCTCATTATCACTATTTTCCTCTCTAGATCCATAATTCTCTGAGCTGGGGGCCACCTCAGAACATTTATAGCCATCCTTCTCTTGTGGAACTTCCTGACTGCCAACACCTTTGATTGGTGAATTACAAAGGGAAACTGGGGTGAGTTTAACATACAATTCTTTTCTTACTTTCCCTGTAACTTTTGACTTAATACTTCCTCTCCTGTCTTTTGAAAACGGATTTAACTTTACAGATGCGCTCTCTAATTCTGGCTCAGTCCCACTGTTGCCATCTCCTTGACAATCAGCTGAACCCTGAACTTCCATTGCACTCTCAAGGCTCTCGAAAATGTCTTCTGGAACTGAGGAAGGGACAGACACAATATCCATGTCTAAGTCTTCAGAAGTGTTAGTGGGTTCATACTGAGGTCCATGTTTCTTGCCTGAACCCTTATGGTCAGCACTAGTACTTTTATGTGCTTTGTGCTCTTCTCCTGGGATGTGCTCCCTGTCTATGCCCCTTAATGATGATCTAGCATCTAACTTTAAAAAATCTTTCTTTTCCATATTACAGGATTTTTCCCCCTTTCGAACTTTTATTTCAGACTTAACATCTGTGATTTTAAGCTCTTTGGTATTTTTTTCTTTGTGTACAGTCTCCAAAGCTTGGATCTCTGAGTTGAATTCTTCTTCTAATGCAAGATGAGTCTTCTTGATATCAGCCAACACAGATTTAAAAGCCTTAACCTGACCTAACTTCATAGCAGAACTCATTTCTGAATTATGTGCTGCCTGTTTTAGAAACTTAATGTAACTGGAACTCATGTTAGATGTAGTCTCAATCAGTTTTTTTGTCTTCTTAATCATCTCTTTGGGCACAGTTAGTGCTGAGAAAGCGCAGGTTACAGAATAAGAACAGGATTCATCTAATTTCTTTTCTTCTCCATTACAACTGGAACTACTCTTCTTTGGAGAAAATTTGGATGTTTGGTCACATACTTTACTACTCTTTTCACTGTCAATTTTTATCTTCTTCTTATTTTGTTGCAATAATTGTTCTAAATTCTCAAATACACTGTTACATGCAGTGACCAAGTCCAATAAAGGCTCTGGCTGACAAATGTAGCAATACCATTGGTTGTTTTCATCCATTATTGTAGATAACTCTTTTCGACCAAGGTTGCGCAGAATGCATTTCTTACAGAAGGCATTATGGCAAAAGTCGCAACAAATCAAGTTCCCACCTTCTGCACACCATCTGAAATGGTTGAAGGATTAAAATGTTATTTCCAGTGAAAGTAATTTTAATGTCTTTGCTGACAAAAGAATTTAAATTTTCCTACCAGCTTTTTTTTTTTTAAAGGTTTTTTGAGACAGGGTTTCTTTATGTAACAGCTCTGGCTGTCCTGGAACTCACTCTGTAGACCAGGTTGGCCTTGAACTCACAGAGATTTGCCTGCCTCTGACTCCAGAGTGCTGGGATTAAAGGTGTGTGCCACACCACGCCAATCCTACCAGCATTTTTAACTAATAATTTAGATCACCTGCTTACTTTTATTAGAAATTTAAAACTAGACAAACAAGGTTTTATGGAAAGAGAACCAACAACTAAACGCAGCAATGGATAACACTACAAAAGATGGATCTAGGGCTGGACAGATGGCTCAGGAGTTAAGAGAAGATAGTGCTCTTGCAGAGGAACAAAGTTTAGTTCCCACCACTCAAGTCAGGCAGCTCACAACTACATGTAACTCCAGCTCTTGTTTCCAGGGGTAACTGCACACACAATTGCACATAATCACACAACACAGACACACATGCATAAAGATACATGATTTAAAAAATAATTTTAAATGTTGAGTCTAACAAATCAGGCATAGTAGTACACGCCTTTAATGACAACACTCAGAATGCAGAGGCAAGTGGATCTGTGAGTTCAAAGCCAACCTGGTCTACAAAGTCAGTTCCAGAACAAACCCTGTCTTTGTGGGGAGAGGAGATGCATCTAACAAAGTTGATAATTACACCAAAGTAGACAACAATGAATGTTAAGTGAGAATGTATTACCTACCTACATTGTTCATCCATTCCATCTGAGTCACGGCTAATATCGTCACTCATATAATACTTAAAGCAGTTCTATTGAAAGAAAATAGAAGGGGAAATATATTCAAAATATACCAGTCACAAATGTTACTTTGAAGTTATTAAAAATGTGAAAGGAGTATGCATGTTTTGGGTGATAAAAGCAAAAACACTACACTACCCAATACTAATTATTTTCTAAACATAGAACTATTTCAAGAAACTGACTCATTGAAATGGATTTCTCTTATCATCAACAACCATTATTCTTTATATAAAAGTATACAAAGGGCCATCTATTTAAGTAAACATATTTCTAATCTCACACAACTAGTTTCCAAAGTTCTACATTTAAAAATATGTTTTTGGAGTGGTGGCGCACGCCTTTAATCCCAGCACTTGGGAGGCAGAGGCAGGCGGATCTTTGCAAGTTCGAGGCCAGCCTGGTCTACAAAGCGAGTCCAGGACAACCAGAGCTGTTAAACAGAGAAACCCTGTCTCGAAAAACCAAAAACAAAAAAAAAAAAAAATATGTTTTTGGAACTTAAAATGTTTAATAATCAGCTAAACAATTAACAACATCCATTATTTTAAATTTCAAAATATCTACCATGCAAGGTAGGAGATCTCATGATGGAGAAATCTGAGGTTCAGTAACAGGTAAATAATATCAAATATCTAACATAACTAGATAAGACACAAAGGAATTATTCAAATCCAAGTCTCATTAAACTAATTCCTTTCCAGTGGGACTGAGAAACGGAAACTTGTATGTTATCAGTGAAATGTCCAGTACTCAACACGCAGACCCCATAGAAAACAGCAGTTACATATATAGGTTAAGTAGTAAACCCAGTGATAAAAGATTTGACAGTCATAACTTAAAACTGAACCCTACACAACAGGTACTCTGTTAGGCCTTTGGGTCAAATGAATCCAAGAAAAGGAAAAACCTTGTAAGGAACAAAATTAAGCTTAGCAGAGTTGAGGAGGTCAGAAACTATCAAACATTTATGCCAAAAAAACATCTAGCATGCCAAGGAAAATACGGCCTGCCTCTGCATTTCAAAGGTGGCTTTTTTTTCCTATTTTGGAGACAAGGTCTCGCTGTAGACCTCTAGCTGGCTTGGAACTCACTACGTAAACTAGTGTGGGCAGGCTAGAATCCACAGAGAACCATCTGCCTCTGCCTCCTAAGTGTTGGGATTAAGGTGTGCACCACCATTCCTGTCTGAAGGTAGTGGCTTTTTATTGGGGAAAAGATAACACAAAATTAGTCTTTTTAAAAAAATATTTTCTTTATTTATTACATATAAAATGTACTGCCTGTATGTATGCCTACAGGCCAGAAGAGGACACCAGAACTCAATACAGATGGTTATGAGCCACCATGTGGTTCCTGGGAATTGAACTCAGATCCTCTAGAAGAACAGGCAGTGTTCTTAACCTCTGAGACATCTCTGCAGCCCCTACAAAATTAGTATTAATCCAACATGACATGGAGATCCTGTAACCTTGGTATCACAAATATTTGAAATTAAATCTAGATTCTTCCTAATAAAAGAGTGCACAAAGATGGTTAAAGCTATAATTAACATATATAAAACACTTTACAATCTTTTATTTCCTAATCACATTAAAGCCCTGTTTGACATGGAGATTTAAAGAAGTAGGATATTCAAGACAGAAAGTTATAAATCATACATATGCACACACAGGGAATTTCAGGTTTTTTTGTTCTGTTTTGTTTTGTTCTGTTCTGTTCTATTCTGTTTTGTTTTGTTTGAGACAGAGTTTCTCTGTAGCCCTGGCTGTCCTAGACTCACTTTGTAGAACAGACTGGCCTCAAACTCAGAGATCCACCTGCCTCTGCCTCTGCCTCTGCCTCTGCCTCCTGAGTGCTGGGATTAAAGGCGTGCACCACCACACCCAGCTGGCTACTATAGGTTTTAAAAGATATTAGGTCCCTTTACTTCCCAAACCTCTGAATACTATGACAGCAATCTAGAATATGATAATTTAATGTCACCTAACCAATCTAATTCTTACTTATATTTTAGGTACCAATTTGTATGTCATAAATTCTAATGATATAAACTTCCTATAGGCCCACAAACACAGTATCTTTCCCATAATGGCCATTTTCAGGATGGCTACACATCTGTGTTCCTTACATACTGTGAGGTCTCCAAAGGGCAAAGCCTTATTACCAAATCTATACATACCTTACAAATAAGGACTTTCAGTGAAGGGTGTCTATAAATGGAATCTTTTTGAAAATGATTGACCTGTTGTCCACAAGCTGTGCAACTCACGATCCCATGAAGTCCATCTTCTAGGAAGAAAGAGTGATCATTACTCACATAGTTACAGGCACAGAGAAGATATTTGCCTGGGTCACAATTTTGCAACCTTTGTATTAGAAATAATGTATTTCCAAAAAAAGAATGTATTTCATAATCCTTGGGAAGATGACATTTGGTACAGATTAACATGGTTAATTTTCTTGGCGTTTAAAAGAGCACAACACACTTGACAGATTCTGAGACATAAATGCTAACTACATTCATCATACAGATGTAAAGCCCACTTTTACAAGTTGACATATCCTAAAGAGACGCCATACAGAAATCCTTCAAAGGAAATTCAAAAGCTCTTTGTTTTTTGAGACAGGTTCTTGCTATGTAGCCCTGGATGATCTGGTACTCAAAATTTAGCCCATGCTGATCTCGAACCCACAGCAACCATCCTGCCTCAACCTCCCCAATGCTGGGATTACAGGCATATGCTACCTACACCCACCTGTGCACATACCCTCGTACATATACACATAATATTTTTTTAACTTTTTTTTTTTGGGGGGGGGGTTCAGTACAGAGTTTCTTTGTGTATCAACCCCTGGATATCCTGGGACTCACTCTATAGACCAGGCTGGCCTCGAACTCACAGAGATCCACCTGCCTCTGCCTCCCGAGTGATGAGATTAAAGGCATGTGCCACTATGCCCAGGCAGTATCAGTTCTTAGGAAACAGAAAAATTAAACAGCAAAGGTGGAAGAGATTCTTTTTCAACTCTACAGTTAAGTCAGACATGCCATAAAGTTTTGGCTTCTTAAATACAATTGTTTGCATACATCCTATCAATATGGTACACAAAAAATGGGTAATTTATGGTGTTACCAATTCCCAAAATTTACTTCATTATTAATAATCAATTACTTTCCTTCTATGTTTACTTGATAGCCTGTTCCGTATTAATAATGTCTACTATTTGCAAATATGACATTATGACAAATGCAAATAAGACATCTTCTTAGCAGAAGTGAGTTCTATTTTACATTAACTGCAGGAAAACAGGTTGAAGACAACTTATTCAAGAAAAAAATAAGCAGAAAACTTCACCTGCCTCATTCCTTTTTACAAATTTTCTATTATTAGCTATATGTATAGGAGTCTTGCCTGTGCCACATCTGGTAGTCTCAGAGGCCAAAAGAGGCCATCAAATCCCTTGGAACTTGAGTGAAGATGGTTCTGAACCACATGGGTACTGGGAATTGAATTTAGGTCCTCTGAAAGATGAACCAGTGCTTTTAACCACTCAGCCATCTCTCCACATACCCCCCACCCTGCTTTACTCTTAATCCCTAGTTATTCCTAGGCAGTTCTTCTCATTTTGAGAACATATCACTAAAAGAGACTTTATTTAAAAAAACACAACAAAACAAACAAATAAATAAACAAAAAGGCACAGACCTGAAATCCCAGCAACTTGGGTGGCTGAGACAGGAGGATCACTTGAGCCCAGGAATTTGAGTCTAACCTGAGCTACATAGTGATGCCCTGTCTCAAGAAAGGGGGCAGGGCAGGAGGGGAGACAGAGAAAGGGAGGGAGAGAGGGAGACAGATACAGAGAAAGTTAAGAAAAAGAGAGTCAAACAATAGACACTAAACTTAAATCTAAGACAATTTTTGCAGATGATCCTGATATGCAATCAAGACCTTGATCCAAATCACATAGTAAGACTATCCTTCAAAGTAAATCAATGCAAATGTGTACATTCAAAAATGAAAAAGGCAAATGGTCATGACAGTGTCTACCCATAATTAAAAGATGAAATGCCATGTGTATTTCTCACTATTTAATTCTCTATTGTGTATTTTTGTTAGTTTTACGGTCCAAAGCACCATGGACCCAAACATTACTATATCTTTATTTGTAAGTGCTTAAAAAGAGAAGTTATCATATATGCTAATATTTTATATTAAATCAGTGTCCAAATCAATGGTTTTCATCTTAGATAACTGTAATCTCTTATTTTTTTAAAAAACAAGCATACAATGTACTTGTTCGTTTTTAAATAATGATTTTTTTTTTTTTTTGGTTTTTCGAGACATTTCGAGACAGGGTTTCTCTGTTTAACAGCTCTGGTACTCGCTTTGTAGACCAGGCTGGCCTCGAACTCGCAAAGATCCGCCTGCCTCTGCCTCCCAAGTGCTGGGATTAAAGGCGTGCGCCACCACCGCCCGGCTTTAAATAATGATTTAAGATAAAGAAGATAAATAAAAATCTATAATTTGAAAATTCATCTCATGTTAAATTCTATTCATTAAACATCCATGTGCTCTGTGTATATATTATACACGAATTTATTTTGTTTAAGCTTGGTGGTCCTTTGGAGATTCTTCTGACATTTGCAAAAGGAATCATAGATGAGGACAAGCACTGCTTCTTATTTGGGAAACAGATATCAATCAATTATAATAGTACAACATTGTATGAAGCAGTGAAACAAACCCATGCATTTATTGCCATGGATGAAGTTCAAAATCAATGCTCCCAAAGCATATAAACAGCACATTATTTTTTATACTTTTTAAAATGAAAATTGTTTTGACTCAAATAGAAATATAGAAAACCATGCGTATACATGCACATGCATAAAACTTTAAGATAATCATTACCTGTAGGGTAGGAAGAAGGGAAAATGGATGAGAGTAGGACTGAATCAGTATTTTATTTAAGTGAGATCTGAAGCAAATATGGTAAAATGTCGAAATGTTACTTTACTTTATGTTTTTCTTTCTGTATATGTAGGCTTTAACTTTATTTTTAGTAATGAAATATCTTAGAGTGTAACTGTAAATGCAAAATGTGTAAATGCACAAGAGGCATTTTCATTTATTAGTTCAATATATTTTAGTGGTTTTAAGGAAAATAAAATTATTTTTGCCACATAGAAAAATTGTGTAATAAATATTTAAACAATTTAACTGGGAAAAGTATATCAAAACAGGCTACAATTGTTTAGGCTCTTTTAATGTACTTTTGCTTTGTTAGTATGCCAAATTCATTCAAGATTATTTTATATATAAAGTTTTCTAAATCCACATTCCATTTTGGAACTAATCTGCTAAAATGTCTGAATACTAACTATAGCCATCCTTTATCTCAAACTACTAGTTTATTCACACATATACATATTAGTAATTCTAAAATTATATTTCCTGTGAGATTTGACAACTTAGACATGTAAATCACTGAGATAAAACTAAAAATGAACTATTTAGGCCCTACCATGTCATTACAAACCTACATAGACCCTTGCGCATGATATATTCTTACAAAGACTATCCAATGAAATTCCAGCAACATGTCTGCTAAACGCAAGCACCGGCAGCATACCAAAATGGCACTAGGAATTCCCTCCCCAGCAACAGTAGTTTCTTCTTTTATTCTGCCTTCAAGTTGTATCCGCATTTCAGACACTGACTGTTCTAGAGTCTCTTCCCAAAAGACACCAGCAAACATTAGTCTTAACATAATGCTGTAAGCAGTTATTTGTCTTCACTATAGGATGAATAAACAACAACGAAAAATAATCTGTTACTGATCCTTACCATTATTTTTTATGTGGTAATTATGGTTGAAAATAGTACCTTAGCCTTGTTGACCTATGTTGTTGAAATGTCAGGTTCCCTACTAAGAATTTGAAGAATCTCAGATTATCTTTATGCTCAAAAGGGGTTGAGCACCCTCTAGTGGACAAAAGACTAAACAGCAATCCCTTGATTTCACCTGTAACCTAACAAATTATTTAATTTAATAAATTGATAATTAAGTACAGAAAATATTTTACTAATTCTATTGAGATCATTATACCATTAAAAAATCTAAAAATTTCTTCAATAATCTCAATATAATTTCACAAATATGTACTATAAACAATATTAAAGGGACACTTCTACAACACTTCTACTTCGAAATTTAGTGTCATGTTTTAGTTTTGAGAGATTCACTCCTCTTATAGTTACAGATTCTAATTCTGTTATTCTGCCCAAAAAGTATGTATCAACACTATTTAAAAATCACACACAAAAAAACCAGAACACAAACTCAACTGTAATAGATTTCTAAGTAAATCCTCCTGATGCTCTTTCTATAGATGGTGAGACAATCTGGAAAAACAAAGAGTGAAGGAACTGACAGATGGAAGGAGCTTCCCATCTCTTCTACTTATTGTTGCAGTGCAACTGTGATGTCCCTGAGGAACAAGCTGGGGCACATTTTTTACCTCATCCAGAAATTCTAACTTGTCATGAATGAAGGGATTGGTATATTTAATAAATACTCCAAGTAATACCTAATGCAGTGCTCTATCACTGTGCATAGATAGCATTGTTCTCAGTATGTATGAAGTTACCTGGAGGCCACAGGCAAATTTTTGCACAAATTTGAAACTGCTTCCACTGGAGGGCACACTCATGCTTTTCTGGCATATACATACTCTAGAACCAGTATGTGGAAAGGAAGTGCTAAGCTTCTTATAATTAGTAGCCACTGAAGGCAAAGGTGTTTTTGAAAATTGGACTTTAACCTTTTCTGCTTCAGAGCGCAAAGAGAAACAGAAGTTATTTTTAAGTAGTGCTTTTAATAAACAATGGGCAGAAAAGTGGAGGTAATTTTAGTAAGCATATCAGATTTTCTAATATGGTCATAGACAGCAATTTAAACTCATGTTTCATTTTCACTTGTATTTACCTCCGCGTTTTTTGAGATTTTCAGTTTTCATTTTACTTCTGCTTCTAAATTCAGGCCCTTTAAAATCATCTTTGTCTTCATTCAGCACTGGCTCTGGTTGTACAATCACTGTACCTAGAATGATTTCATTTAAAAAACCAATTACACATATTAAATGTGCAAGTGAAGTACAAGACTTCAGTTCAGATAAAGCCAACATTGCTGGTACATACTTTGTTTCTGTCAAGCTTTTAGTACTTGTATAAGGACGGCAGTGTAGTAGTAAAAGGGCCAGGAGTTAACAATCAAATTATTTGTTGAATTTAGGTCATAAAAACAGGAGGGGGGCTATTATGAACTAAAAGAAATGTGTCAATCAAATAGAAAGCCTCAGCCCAGTTCACAATGTTTATAGTGCCTATCACAAGAGCTGTGATGAAATGAACATTCATGCTAAGTTCCCCTAAAAAGTTCAAAGTAACTAACTGGCAGTAGGAGGAAGGCCTATTTTTCTCACAGTCCAAATTAGAAAAGGAATTTTAAAGATTTTTAAATGTTCTTTTACACTGCTTTGGGGGAAGGAGTTTGTGGAGGGTGGGAAACAGTGAAGCTCATTCTATTACTAGTCTAAACAGTTCCCCCAGAGAACATCAAAGCTTCACTGGCTTTCAAACTGAAAGTCACTTGAAGACAAATAAGCTGAAGTAATCAACCATGAGATCATTTGTTGGTGTCTATTAAAATGCTTTGGAAAGACTATCCTTCCATAACTCTAAAACTTCCAGGCTGAGGAGAGAACAAATAAAACAAATATCATAAAAAAGGACCAAGCCTCAACATTTACTTATATTTCTGGGCTTAGTACTAAAGTGGCCATTACTGACAATAATTAAGAGAGTCAAAGCAGGGAGTTGTCAGAGCTCCCTCTGAAACAAAGAAATATGTAACTCAACAAGCAGATTCTGGCAAGTTATTACCATGTAGGTAAATGAGTATTTAAACAGGTAGGGGGTGGAGAGATTGGGAAGGCACAGAGGATTGAAGAGTTTACAGTAGAGTGTGGTAAACTTACTCTCATTCCCAAAAATGTTAGTTGCAATTAACAATTATCTCATGTCTATACTTTCAGAGACACCCCAGCATTTGAAAAGAGCTTTTAAATAATTAAAAGCATTCCTTCCTGAAGACTCCTCTAAATGGAAGCAAAGCTGTTGTAAGAAAGAATACACAGTAGCACTGGATTAAAGCAGGCATGGGCTGAAATCTGCACTTCTCAACCTAATGCAGAGAAAAATCCCTTGAGCTCTGAATTTGATCCTAAACTTCTAATAGTATAGAAGCAACGACTACTATATTGTACATTATTTAGAAAAGTGGTTCTCAACCTGTGAGTCACAGCCCCTTTGGGGATCAAACACCACCACAGAGGTTGCCTACAACCAGAAAACAAAGCTATTTACATTATGATTCATAACAGTAACAAAATTACAGTTATGAAGTAGCAACAAAAGTAAATTTATAGTGGAGGGTCACTACAACATGAGGAACTGTATTAAATAAAGGGTCACAAATATTAGGAAGGTTGAGAACCTCTGGTTTAGAGGATTAAATGAGGTAATTAATTCACTGACAGTCGGCTACCTACGCATATTCAATATAGTATTGTAACAATGAAAACAGTCACCGAGATGTAAGCTTATGAAACAATTCTTGTTTGAATAGGAAAATTAAGCTTAGCTCAGGTTGGTACCATCAAATACCAACTTCGGTCTACAGTACCATTAAAGAGATGTTTAGATTGCTAGTTCTAACACCAGAAGCACTCCCAGTGACAAAAATCAAAAAGTGAGTAACTGCCATTAGGACTCAAACCCCCACATTAGTTGTTTCTGTCAGCCACCAAAACAAATACATAAAATTGCTAAAGATAATTTGTAAAAACCAGGTAAATGATAGTCATCATGAATTTCTTCTCCTACCTTTCTTCTTTCCATCTTTCTCTTTTCATTTTATTCTTTTTCTTCATTTTATAATTCCTAGTTACCCTAAGTATAGCCCAATCTCTCATACTCACATTCAACAGACTTCCATAACTGAGAAGTCATAAAGCATAAATATAAAGAGGCTAAGTAAATACTGCTATAAAAGATCTGTTAGGAGACTAGAACATTATTTAACAAAGGAAAACAAAACTCTAAAAAAGAAGTCAATTTGAAACACCATAAAATCACCAAAACCTTTATCATTCTCCTGTCTAGTCACACTACTCTCCCTCCTGAACAACGAAGACTCCAGGGGTTCCATTTCACATTTGTTTCTCTGGTCTAATCAATAACACTTCACAGGCTGGAGTACAACAGTCAAAGGTGTGTGGCAAGGCTTGTTTAAAGAATGACTTCAAGAAATCTACCTAAATCTATTGAATAGTTAATATTTTTAGGGAATGTCATAATGCAGTAAGACAAGATATATAAGACAATAAGGCACTATTACTTGCCTAGCATGCAAAAGGCCCTGGGCATACTGCTCAGTACTACACAAAAACAAATTCAATAGGACTGAAGTAGACTACAAAATGCTTTATGTTTACAAGAACAGCTATTACGTTTTTAAATAAGAAAGATTACTGACATTAACTCAAAACTTTAACCTTTAATCTTAAACCTTTCAACCTACTTCCATACTCAAATGCAATTTGGACAGTTTGCCATCCCCTTATTAAAAATTCAATGGAATGGGAAAATGTTTGATTTTTTTCTTTTTCTAAACTAACTGAATTACCTCACATAACTAAATAACAATTATCTCACTTAACTGAATAACATGTGTTTTCATTCCCAAACTAATACATTTCCAGATCACTAGCAATGTATAACAACGGTCATATTAAAATACATTTCAATTTAACTTCATGTGAAAAAATAATACAGATTACCTTTTGGCAAGCTTTGCACAGTAATATCATTTTCTGCATTCTCATTAGCAACTTTTTCATTTACATTCTCATCCATGAGTTTTTCATCATCAGATTCTACATATTTTGTCACAAATGAAGGTTTCCTATGAAAGAGTTAAGTTCATAGAATTATGGACATTTCTGACCATTGGAACAGTATGCCAAGACCATAATGAACATGTTTAGCTATAGTAGTGGCTCCAAAGCAAGGATGCCATCAGAGTCACTGATGGAAAGAAGTATCTCTTTATAATATCACTAAACTGTGATTGAAAACATTCAGGTAGCAAGTGGATTTTTACCGAAATTCTTGAAAATCACCACTTTAGAGAATAAATCAATAATAAGCAGACTGTTTTTAATGAAAGCCATTTCTATTCTATAATAATGGCAAAAGCAAGTAGTACTATACTGAAAATTTCTAGAAAGGACTGCCCACTCGTGGAATATTGGGTCTTATGTAGACCTGGGAATAATTCCTGTCCATATGGAAAGTTTGGTAATTTAAAAGAAAATGACATCTTAGCATTCTTTGCACATCTTATAATGCACAAACATGATGATATCTTCCCATCCCATACCTCACATTACTCTTAAAAACCCACATTGTCACAAGAGAAATTCAACATTTCTTCTTTCTCTTCTTTGTAAAGAACTATATATTGCAAGGGTCACTAATTACATAAATCATTCTCTAAAATTTCCTTTCAACTGAAACCACACAACACAACAAAATCTAACAGAATTTATTACATTATAGTACTCATCTCTAAGCATTTCAATTTGTATAGAATGGTTTATTTAAAACAACAGTATGTGAAGTAAGTTCAGAAAAAAGACTGTATATTTAGAGACAGTAAACCAAATAATCAAAAAGAGAAAGAAAAGAAAATATTTTATTCCTTTCAACATCAACCCACCTTTTTGATCGTGATGATCCTAAAGATTTGGATTTTTCTGAGGTGCTAGCTCCCTAAACATGAGAAGAAAATAAACACAAAGGTGAGTAAAATTCTCCCAATATCTCAACAGGAAGATCTCTATAAGAAGATCTTTCCTACAATAATATAACTAAATACTATTTTACATGCCCAAAATCTTTCTTTCTAAAAATAAAGTCTGAGGTTGAGAATGTACCTCAGTGGTAAAATTGCAAAGTTCTGGATTCAGTGCCAACACCACCATCCACCCACACAAACCCCACTACTCTTCAGGATTAAATTTGTCTCTTGGGTGGCAGTGTGTTAAGAGATTTAGTCCAAGACACCTAACGTGTTCTTCTATTTATTAAGATTTGTTTCATTCTTGGAAAGTTTCAAACATGTAATAATCTCATATATTTAATAACATAGCAGCTGTGATCACCAGCACAAGATGAAGCCAGCAAACCACAATTCAAGCACTGACATAAAAGTGGCTCCTGAGGCTCAACCTTCAGCATGTATTCTCTCCCTGACCTACAGCACAACTCTTCCGTTTTCTTTTTTTGTTGTTGGTGGTTTTTTGAGACAGGGTTTCTCTAACAGCCCTGGTTGTCCTGGACTCTCTTCACAGAGATCTGCCTGCCTCTGCCTCCTGAATGCTGAGAGCCACCACGCCCGGCTCGTTTTCTCTTTACTGATGTTGAATTTTGTTTTATTTTCAGACAGTCTTACTATGCAAATCCACCTGGCCTAGAACTTGCTGTGTAGACCAGGGTGGCCGTGAACTCAGAGTCCCACCTGCCTCTAGTTCCTGGGGCTGCCACTATGCGTGATCCTTCTGAATTTTTTGTTTATGGGTGGGTGGGTGGTGGGTGTGGCTATGAAAGCACTCCACCACTGAGCTAATTTTCTTGAAATAATTACAATTACAAGTTAAAGATGTGAGAAAAAATACAATGTATGCCATGATCTCTTTCTAATCCAATAACACAAAACAAAGGAGCAGAACCAATCAGATTTAGGAAAGGCAGGAGTTTTTAAGGATTTTTAAAAAGGGACTATTTTTCTCGAATAAATGACACAAAATAATTTCTCTTAAAATGCAGGCCTACATGAAATATAATGGACCTCAGTTTGTGTTATTAGGATAATGCTTAGAAACTCTGGATATCATGCTCTGGAAAATCTTAAAACCAGTAGGGCATGCTGGCACACTCCCTTAGTTCTAGCACTGAGAAAGCAGAGGCAGGTGGATCTCAGACAGTTCCAGGATAGGCAGGGCTATACAGAGAGCCTGTCTAAGAAAAATGAAAAAAGATCTCAAAATTGTAGAGCCATTTCTACAATGCATACCTCAAATTGATACAATATAATGATTGTTAAATCTTATTAATTGGCAAGCTTTTCTGATCTCAAGTAAACTGCTAAAGTGAACTGCATAATAAAAATAAACACCTTGCGCTGGAGAGATGGTTCAGAAATTAAGAATACCGTATGCTCCTCCACAGGTCCTGAGTTCAATCCCCAGCAACCACATGGTGGCTCACACAATCCACAATGTGATCTCATGCCCTCTTCTGGCTGCAGGTGTACATGGAGATAGAGCACTCATACATAAAATAAATAATTTTTAAAAAATAAACACCTTCAGAAATTGAACAACAAACTATAATTTCACAATGGTAAGTGCATATAAGCATAGACTTAAATGCTACTACATGTTAAATACTCCAACTGATTGTTAATAATTAATACTCTGTACAATGAGCCAGGCATGGTGGTGCACACCTTTAATCCCAGCATTCAGGAGGCAGAGGCAGGCGAATCTCTTCGAGTTCAAGGCCAGCCTGGTTTACAGAGTGAGTCCAGGACAGCCAGGACTACACAGAGAAACTGTCTCGAAAAACCATTAAAAAAAATCTGCAAAATGCTTCAAATTCTACTTACCTCTTCCTTGTTATTTTCCATCATATCAGAATTAATTCCAGAACCAATATTTTTATCTAAAAAAAAAAAGAACAGAAGGAATAAAGAATATTTACCATCTCTTCAATGTATTATAAAAAACACCAAAAGTGGCAGTGTGGCACATGCCTATCATTCAAGCACTCTTTAGGCAGGAAGAGAAGGCATAACACAAAAGTGAGGCCAATCTGGCCTACATAGCAGGTCCAAAGTCAGCAAGAGTTACAGAGGAAGACCATGTCTCAAAAAATAAAACAACAACAAAACCAAATAGCAGAATATGAATACCCACAATCTCCTAAGCCCATTTTAAAGCTATGAAACACAGTGACATTGGTAATACTAAAAGTCTTTTATTTTATTTTTGGTTTTTCAAGACAGGGTTTCTCTGTGTAGCCCTGGCTATCCTGGACTCACTTTGTAGACCAGGCTAGGCTTGAACTCGCAGAAATCCATCTGTATCTGCCTCTATGTATAACATAACTATTAACAAGCTATATGCCACCAGGTGTGGTGGCACACATCTTTAATCCTAACACTCGAGGGGCAGAGGCAGGTGGATCTCTGTGAGTTCAAGGCCAGCCTGGTCTACAGAGTGAGTCCAGGACAGCCAGGGCTTATTACACAGAGAAACCCTGTCTCGAAAAAGAAACAAACAAAAAAAATAAATCTAAATTTAAAAAATTAAGCTGAGCACTGTCCAGTTTTATAGTTGTCTCTTGAGTAAAAACTGATGACTAATTTGCTGTGTTTTTATTATCTATTATGGGGCAAATAATTGCTATTAATCGATCACCAAATTCACCATTTCTACTGTATCTCTAGTGTTCTGTCAAATATTATTTTGTTGTTCATAATTTAAGTTGAATTCTTCAGCTGCAGAATTTCAAATTGGTTTTCTTCTTCCAGTATTTTATTTCCTATCTGTCCACTGCTCATAAATATACCTGCCTTTTAGTATCTGAACACGGTTACTATACCTGTCTGCTCATTTCAACACAGAAGATAGTTTCTAGTGATCCCCTTTCCTTTGATGAATGAGTCGCATTTTCTCTTTCAGTATTTCTAGTATCTCAAATTGAACATTGTGACAGAGTCAGTCTTCTGTTATGTTCCTCAAAAGAGTTGCTAACTGTGTGGCTGAAAATAGTTAACTCACCTGAAATCAAAACCAAACTCTATACAAAGGAGACAACAGAAATTTGTTCTGTCCTTTCCATCCAAACCCTAGTGCCTAAAATCCAGGATACATGTAGGCAATTCAGTGAGAAGAATATGTGGGTAGGTCTCTTTTCTGCTTTAGGGTTTTATTTTTGCAAAATTTGAGCTCCCACTTGGTAGTTCTCTTCAAGGTTGAGATCTCCTAGGTCACTTTATTAACTACTTACAGTCCTCAAGGTTTTCCTTGACACTGCATCCAATTAGAGTATAGGTTTTTATTTAAGTCTTACCAGCTACAAAAAAACTGACTGGAACCTTTTCTGAGGCAAAGTGGATTTAACAATGGGGAAATTGGCCCATGGCATTTTCTTCTAGGCTTTGACTACCCTTCCATTATTGCAGCTGCTTATCTATGTCTACCTCCTTATCTGTGCAGCCCACAAGACATATAGTATTTGGTATTTGTGAGCAATATGATTCATCCAACTAAAGCCACATGCTGACACTAGGAGATGCAGACTCTTAATGTACCCAACTCAAGCAACTAATGAACACAGGACTCTGGCAATAAGCTTCATTGTAAAAATAAGGGATTAGCCAGGTGTGGTAACTCATGCCTTTAATCCCAGCACTTGGGAGGCAGAGGCAGGTGGATCTCTGAGTTCAAGACAAGCCTGGTCTACATAGTGAGTTCAGGATAGCAAAAACAAGGATTGGTAAGATAACTCAGTGGGTAAAGGCACTTGCTTGTTGCTTTTCTTGCTCTTTGCTAACAGGCAGATTTTTAAAAGACAACTAGCAAAGAGCAAGAAAAGCAACAAGCTGAAAAGAGTCAAAAAAATTCAAGGCATTAGAAAGACACTACGTGCTGTGTGACACCTTGCCAAAAAGGGCACAGTAAAAGGAGAGAGCCAACTCCCAGAAGTTCTCTTCTGATTGCCATATACTTTCAAGCCATGTTATGTATACACATACACACACATATATAACCATTATTACCTTAACTTCATATTTATTGGTAGAATGATTTTTTTTTTTTTTTTGGTTTTTCAAGACAGGATTTCTCTGTGTAACAGCCCTGGCTGTCCTGAACTTGCTTTGTAGACCAGGCTGGCCTCGAACTCACAGAGATCAGTCTGCCTCTGCCTCCCAAGTGCTGGGATTAAAGGCGTGCGCCACTAAGGCCTGCTGGTAGAATGATTGTAATGCAAAGAACCAAGGATGATCATAGGTATGAAAGTGTTTGTGAAATATTAATAAAATTTTATAATGGCAAAATTACATTATTGTTACTGTTTCTTTTTTTTTTTCCTAGGTTTTTCAAGACAGGGTTTCTCTGTGTATCCTTGACTGTCCTGGACTCAGTTTGTAGAACAGGTTGGCCTTGAACTCACAGAGATCCACCTGTCTCTGCCTCCCAAGTGCTGGGATTAAAGATGCGCGCCACCACGCCTGGCTGTTACTGTTATTTTTTTAAGATTTATTTAGTTATGTATATGTGTGCTCTATCTGCATGTACACCTGCAGGCCAGAAGAGGGCATCAGATCCCAGCATAGATGGCTGCAAGTCACCATGTGGTGCAGACAGTGCTCTTAACCACTGAGCCATCTCTCCAACCCCCAATGCTTTTTAATAAAAACATACTACCAAATCCATTTAGAGTTTTTGTTGTAGTTTGTGTTTTCTTGTTGTTTAAAAAAAAGTTTGACTGTAGCCAGGCTGTATCAAAACTTACTGTGTAATTCATGTTGGCCTTGAACTCAGAGCCATCCTCCTGTCATTGCCTACTTGCCTACTGAGTACTGGAATTTTAGATGTGGGACACCATGCCCATCTTCATTGAATGATATTATTAAACAACATAACAATTTACATTCTAATACACAAGTAGTCATTGGAATAAAATATTTGTATACCTGGTTAGAGATACAGTTGTAGAGCACTTGCCCAGCAGGTTTAACATACTGAGTTCTACAACCAGAAACCTACACTGCTCATACCTCTCTTAATTTTTATCTATTTATCTATCAAGTTTCTCCAGAAACTTCCATTATATATCAAACAATATTGAGTGTTTCACTATCTAAGTATCCATCAATTTAGATCAGTTTACAAGCTTACATTTTTCCTTTCAAAATTAAAAACTTACAGTAGATACTAGCAATCATCCCCAATAAGGACTTCTACAGACTTGCTAATCAACTTTTCTACAAATTGAGAAGCTGCTCCATACCAAAATAATAAATGAGGGACTAGAAGGATGGCTCAGCAATTAAGAATGCTTCCTGCTCTTGCAGAGAACCAGTTGGTTCCCAGAACCCTCATCAAGTGGCTCACAATGACCTGTAACTCCAGTTCCAGGGAATCAGGAAGTATGTTACAGAGGAATCCAGTCCTCAGGCCTCTTAGACAAGCACACATATATGGTGCATATTAACATAAACTCATGCAGCCTTGCACACATAAATAAAAAAGAAATTTTTAAAATAAATGAATAGAAATAAATAGAAAAGGACTATATAGAGCACACTCTGCTTCACCTTACCTGTGCTTCGGTTCATTACACGTCGCGGAGAAGAACACGTTTCCTCAGATTCTTCTGATGAATGTGCTAAGAAGTCATGTAGCTTCTGTACCAATGTATTCAACTTGCTTTCACTATCAAAACAAAATTTTAACAATGTCCTTATAATAAATATCAATCTCTGACAAACTGTGAAGCCTATCCTATAGTCATATGCTTAAAGTCAAAATTAAAGGGAATGAATTCTATTCTGCTGAGTATATAAATATACAAATAATACAATCTACCATATGCTAATGGACAGGCTCAAAGTATCACTTAAGGAAAATGCTGATAGTATTCACTAAACATTTCCAAGATATTTAAATCCTTCAATGTGCTGAATATGGCATGTTTAAATATAAGTTACATTTTAAAATAATTTAACAAAGTAAAACTTAAGGCACTGGGAATGGAGATGGGCATCACAAATATTTACCTTGCATGCACAATGCCCCAACTTTAATTCCCAGCACTCCCCACCCCTCCAAAAAAACACCTATCACCTAATTTTTTAAAGAAAAAACAAAGTTTGGGGGCTGTTGAGATGGCTCAGCACTTAAGAACACTGCCTGTTCTTCCACAGGTCCTGAGTTCAATTCCCAGCAACCACATGGTGGCTCACAACCATCTATAAAGGGATCTGATATCTTCTTCTGGCATGAAGGTGTACATGCAGACAGAACACTCCTACATAAAAAAAAATAAATAATAGATAAATTCTGGGGTCTGGAGAGATGGTTCAGGGATTAAGAGCACTAGCTGCTCTTCCAGAGGACCTAGCACCCACATGGCAGCTCTCAACTGTCTGTTTGTACCCCAGCACTGAAAAAAAAATTAAGCAAAGAATAACAAAATAAACCAGCAATTCTACCTCTAGAAATACACCCAAGAGAAATGAAACCACATGCTAATCCATCAAAACAAATTGTAAGAAATTGTTCATAGCAGCCTAATTCATAATTTCCAAACGTAGAAGTACCCAAATATGTAGCAACAGATAAATTAATAAATAAAATGCAGTATCATCCATGAAATATTACACCCCAATAAAACTAAATGAAATACATGTTAAACACAGATGACCCTTAAAAGTTGTGATGTTAAAAATGGCAGATTATAAGACTGAATTTCTCTATTTATATATCCAAAATGGGCAAGTCCATTGAGACAGGAAGCAAATTACCAATTGATACGGAATAGGGAAAGGGAGAACTGGAAGATGTAGGGAATCCCTTTTATGATGAGAAAAAGTATATTAGTGGCTAAGGATATAACTGAGTTGGTAGACTTCATCTAGAATGCACAAAGTCCGGGCATCACATAAGACCATAAAATTGCATAAAGATGCTATCAGAAGCTAGAAACAAGACCAGAAGCTCTAGGTCACTCTTGGCCTAGTCACATGGTGAGTTTAAGACCAACCTGGGATACATGAGACCCTGCCTTAAAATAAATTCCTTGAATGAGATTGTAAAACATTTTCAGTTTATTTAAACATTGAAGTTTTTATATTTTTAAATAGCTAACACGGGATGGAGAGATGGCTCAGCAGTTAAGAGAACTGGCTGCTCTTCCAGAGGTTCAATTCCCAGCACCTCACACTGTCTGTAACTCCTGCTCCAGGGGATTCAACACTCTCACACAGACATTTATGCAAGCAAAATGCAAATACACATGAAATAAAAATAAAATTTAAAAAATAGAGCTGGGCGTGGTGGCGCAAGACTTTAATCCCAGCATTCAGGAGGCAGAGGCAGGCAGATCTCTGTGAGTTTGAGGCCAGCCTGATCTACAAATTGAGTCCAGGACAGCCAGGGATACACGGAGAAACCCTGTCTCAAAAAAATAAGGTAATATGGTGTTTTGTGCTGTATAAATTTCATCTCAGTAAAAAATGCTCCAAGTCAGGACAAACATTCAAGAAAATACATACCTATTACAAACATAAGAAAACTGTGCATATATCTTTAAAAGTCCACAATCAGAATTTAAGCAAACTACCATGAAAATTTACATAAGGGCCTGGCGTGCTAGTGCAAGCCTTTACTCCCAGCACTCAGGAGGCAGAAGCAGGCAGATCTCTGTGAGTTCGAGGCCAACGTGGTCTACAAAGCAAGTCTAGGACAGCCAGGGCTACAGAGAGGAACTGTCTTGACAAAAAACAAAAACAAAAAAAAGGAAAATTTATATAAATAAATATTTAAGCACCAGGCCAAAAAAAAAAAAAAAAGAACTCCTAGGGCTCTTGCCTACCTACCATTCATGCCACTCTGAGGCTAGTCTGGTCTACAGAGAGAGTTCCAGGATTACCAGGGCTACACAAAGAAATCTTACCTCCAGAGAGAGAGAGAAAGAGAGAGGGGGGAGGGGGAAGGAGGGAAGGAGGGAGGGAAAGAAAGAAAGAAAGAAAGAAAAAGAAAGAAAGGATTGTGGCTCTAAGACTAGAAGTTCAAGGAGATTCTTCAGTGATTCGAACCAATGCTTGCCCTCATTCATAGTATAACCACATGACCACCTTCACGAAGCCTATAATCAAACACAGCACCAAAGTGTCCAACCAGGAGAAGCACAGTCTGCTCTCACTGGCCTACAATAATATAGTCAGGGGCTGGAGATATGGATCAGTGGTGGAAACGTGTACCTGTACTAATTTTGCAATAGAACCTTCAGTTCCTGGCACCCACTGCGGGTGGCTCACAACTGCTTTGATTTCCAGTTGCAAGGTATGTGGCATCCCCTTCTGTCCTCTAAGATCATCTGCACTCTTGTGTTCATACAGACAAATAAAAATATAAATCATGTGGGACTGGAGAGATGGCTCAGCAGTTAAGAGCACAGGTTGCTCTTCTAGAGGACCTAAGTTTAATTCCCAGCACCCACATGGCAGCTCACAACTATCTGTAACTCCAGTTCCAGGGGATCTGACACCCTCACACAGAGATACATTCAGTCAAAACACCAATGTACATAAATAATGAATTTTTAAAAAACAAATTAAAAAAAATAAATCATGAAAAAAAAATGCAGTTGGGGTCTACCTAGAGAGCCATCAATAATGGAAAAGGCCAAACCTCTTGATAAGTTAGAAATGATTAAAAACAATAGGGAATACGGCTGGGGAAATTGCTCCGTGGTTAAGGGCACTTATTGATCTTGCCAAGAATTGAATTCAGTTCCCAGCATCCATGTAAGGCAACTCACAACCGTTCCAGTTACAGGGGATCACAAGCCTTTAATACTAGCACTTTGGAGTGCTGTATTAATTAAGATCTAGAGACAGGTAGATCACTGAGATGGAGACTAATCTGGTCTAAATCTTGACTTTCAAGCCACTGAAGCATACAAAGTGATGGGCATAAGAGGAGCCCTCCAACCTAGTCTACCTCCAGCTAACTCTTAACTTTTTTATATTTTACTCTTGACAGTACACTGGCTAAAGCAGCTTTTGATGAAATCACTCCTGAACTTAACTCACCAAATAAAACTACAAAGACAGAAAGCCTCACCATGCAGCCACTTAGAGGCAACACTATGGATGCTAGATGGTGCATCAGAAGACTGTGGGGCAACAGAAGGGTTGAATATTAAATATATGCAGCATGTCAACTTTCTCCCCTCAAGAATCCTGTCTAACTCTGCCAAGACAGGGTAGGTAAGTCCTTCATAATCCCTGCTCTACAACAAATGTCTGTCATAGAAACAGGACCCAAAGGCTGAAGACTGATGCAGGAATGCATGGAGAGAAAATGGGAACTGTCCAGGCAGTCATTGGTATGTCCTTTCTTAGTTTTGGAAGCTGCAGGCCCTGCACTTCCTATATAAGCAGATATATTTATCCCTCTCAGGTCTCTGAGGTGGTTGAAGAATAGACAGCTAGAGTCTCATAGTTAAATTTTGAGTTGTTTAGGAATCAAGAGGGTGTTATAGATCTAAGAAGATACTCTTAAAAGTGTGTTGGAAGTTAGTATGAATGTTGAGTCAGATATAGACCTTTAAACTCATGGAGATGGTTAGATAGTAGAATGTTAAAGTCAGGGGCCAAATATGTATAAACTGGACATGGGGAAGGTATACAGGGCCATTTAACTCTCATAAATGTGGCATATTTATATCTGTTGTTTTGTATAATACTTACTGTTATAAGAGAAGGAACCATCTGTTGGACTGAAAGGGGAAACTTCTGGGGGGAAGAGGGTGGAAGGGCGGGATAGGAAGGGGGAATAGGGAGGGGTTCGTTACTGAGATGTAACTTGAAGAAAAAAAAATAAAGTATTTAAATAAAAAAAAAGAATCCTGTTTACATATCTCCATTTGTTCTGCTTGGATTTATTTCCTATAGCAGAGAAAGCCATTCATGTATATGGGATCAGCTGCATATGCTCTTTCCCACTGCAACTTTTTAACTCCACTACTTGGTTTGTGTTGTCATGGCCTTCCTGGTGTGCAGTTAGTGTAATAGAAAGCTATTAATAGGTTCATTTCAAATAACCATGAGTATTTATCAGAAAGTTTATACAGAGGACTAAAAAATGAATCTGGCATTTAAGCACTGTGAAATGGTCCCATAAATGATGGTGTGTTGTATTATCATGAAAATGTGGTGAACTAACATTTTCAGAGCATAAGTAGCACGTTTTATGTGACTTTTTTGTTTGTTTGGTTTTGGTTTTTCAAGACAAGGTTTCTCTGTGTTGCCCTAACTGTCCCGGAACTCACTCTGTAGACCAAGTTGACCTCAAACTCAAGAGATCCACCTTCTTATCCCCACAAGTCCTGGGATTAAAGGCATGCACCACCAAACTTGGCTCTTTGTGGTTTAACTTCTGCATTTGCTTTTAGGCGTAATTCAAGTGCTAATTTCTGTACCCTCATAATCTGGTTTTAGTTCTTGTTCTGAGGAGCTCATGTCTCGATGTTATATAAACATTTCTCCCCAATTGTCTTCTGATATGCCAATAAAGCAGCTTACAGTCAATCACTGAGCAGGGGAGAGAATAGGACTGGACTTCTTGCCCTCCAAGGGAGGAGGATTAAGGAGAGGAAGGAAGGGGATTCAGAATAAGCAGAGACAGAAGAGCGGAGGAAAGATGCAGCTGAAGCAAGAAAGCCACAAAGTGCAAGTATCTTTGAGATTTATGCTGAGGGGAAAGCCAGATTAGTTTAGTGGGTTAAGAATAGAATAATAACTGCTCAATTTTTGTGTTGCAAAGCCTGTTTAGAGTCTCAATTATTTAGATGATAGCCAGGTTAAGAGGTAAACTGTGGGGGCTGGAGAGATGGCTCAGCGGTTAAGAGCACTGGCTGTTCTTCCAGAGGTCCTGAGTTCAATCCCCAGCAACCACATGGTGGCTCACAACATCTATATTGAGATCTGGAGCCCTCTTCTGGCCTGCAGGCATATATGCAGACAGAATATTGTATACATAAGTAAATTAAAATATTTTTTTAAAAAGAGGTAAACTGAAACTAACACAATCATATAAAGCTACATTTGCTCCCTTACTTTTCTTTAGGGGATTTCCTTTTGGAAAGCAACTTTTCCACGCTCTTACTGTGTTCCTTTTTATTATGAACCAAGAAGTATTAGATTGGCCTCATGTAGAGGCGCACATAGAGGCAGAAGCAAGTGGATTTCTGAGTTTGGGGCCAGCCTGGTCTATAAAGCGAGTTCCAGAACAGCCAGGGGTACACAGAGAAACCCTGTCTTGGGAAAAATATAAACAGTTTTTTTTTTTTAAGAGAGAAGAGGAAATAGTAGCAGCAGTAGTACAAAATAACTCCTATGTCACTTATTTTGGTAGTAGTGTCTCTCTGTGAGGACAGTAAGTTTCCTTATTCATTCTTAGCTTGCTGCTGTGTGAACTGACAAGGTCTCTTTTCAATAAAAAGGTGCTTAAGCTCCCTGACTTTGAAGTTCTGGTATTTGCTTTACCATCGCTTCACCATGCCACAAAAGTACCATGTTGCTATGAGAAAACAAGCATTGCTCTTGGCCAATTAAAGTATACATGTGGCTGAAGAGATGGCTCCACAGTCGAGAGCCTGTTGCTGCTCCCCAGAGGACCTGAGGAGGTAACTAATGCCCATGTCCCATGGCTGCTGCTCCCCAGAGGACCTGAGGAGGTAACTAATACCCATGTCCCATGGCTGACAATCACCTGTAACTCCAGCTTCAAGGGATTTGATGCTGCCTTCTGACATTCACAGGTCTCCGCTTGTATGTGCATACACACACAGTCACTATAAATAAAAATAAGGTATTTAAAAATGGAAGTACCTTAAATTTCTTAAAATATTGGAAAAATGCATATCCAAGTCTTTTTCATGAGTACTTTTCCATGCAGATTTATGCTCTGCTAAAAGTGTCCTTTTTGTGCAGTAATTGTTCTTGGAGATGTGAACAACTATAGTGTTGCTGATCATTGACTGCAGACCTCTAAAGTCTTGTCAAAATATTATGTTCTGGCCAGGTGTGGTGGCACATGCTTTTAGTCCCAGCACTCAGGAGGCAGAAGCAAGTGGATCTGTGAGTTCAAGCCAGCCTGATCTATAGAATGAGTTCCAGGACAGCCAGGGAGGGATACACAAGAGAACCCTGTCTAGAAAAACTTTTTTAAAAAAGTTATATTCTACGTAACAGAAGAGTATATAACATATTTTATAAAATCAAAGAAGTTGTGCAAATCAAGTCAGTGAAATGGCTCAGCAGGCAGGCAAAAGTACCTGCTGTCAAACTTCAGGTCCTGAGTTCAATCCTCAATTCCCACATGGTAGACCTGTCTCTGGTCTCTACATTCATACAGGCAAATGCATTTACACACACACACACACACACACACACACACACACACACACACACACACCCACACACACACACACACACACACACACACACACACACACACACACACACACACACACACACACACACAAAATTTATAGACAGACAGAAAAACATAAAATAAAACACAAAACGAAAGAAAATGACTACTTGTTGTAGGATAAGATCCCATGAAAGATACTCTCACACATGGTTTACCATGTTTCTGTGAAACAATTCACAATAAGCCTCCACATTCTTTCACCTAATAAGACTGCCTTTTTTATCAATCCAAAGAAAATAACTCTAAGTAAATAATCAATGATCTTTGTATTACTTATAACAGCTTGTTTAAAAGTTTTTTGAAATAAGATCTCTCTACATACCCCTGGCTGACTTGGAACTTTCCCTGTAGACCAAGCTAGCCTTGAACTCCTAGAGATCTGCTTGCCTCTATCTCCCAAGTGCTGAGATTAAAGGTGTGCACACCACATCCAGCTTATAACAGCTCTTTAAAGGCTTTGTAAATAAGATGTATAACAGCTAGGGTATACAAGTATACAAAGGTGTTGTACAATAGCCTTATCAGACATTAAATTCAAATAAAACTGAAATACAACTTATATGTGCCTTATCAGAAATGGTTATGGAAAAGAAATTTTTAGGTTCTGGATTTTTCAGATTTATGTGTGGGGGGTTGGGTGGAAGGGGGGGAGAGAATGCATTGGGAACAAGACCTAAGTCTAAATGTAACATTCATTTATATATGACATATACCTTCTACACATAGCCTGAAGATAATTTTATATAATATTTTTAGTGTACCTCCATTTTGACAACTCATCACTTGAGGTAAGACATAAAACTTTGCAATTCTGATGCCATGTTGCTATTAAAATCTGAGGTTTACTGCTCTCTGCATTATCAGAATAATAGGAGACTAGAACGAAAATGGATCTGTTTACAGTTCTATCTAGAATTGGGGAGGGAAAAGGTCTCAGCTTCTCTTTTCCTTGTATGTAATAGTTATAATTTATAGAACAGATGTAACAAAAGTCAGGAAATGTAGCACAATTTTTAGCAAAGCCATTGTATCTGACATGAATTGTGGAGTGATGGCACCTAAGCTTTGAAGTAGCTTTTGTCAGTGAATGTTATATCAGATTTTTAAAAATAATTTATTTTATATACATTAGTGTTTTGACTACATGTATTTCTGTGTGAAGGCGTTGGATCCCCTTGAACAGGAGTTACAGCAGTTGTGAGCTGCCATGTGGGTACTGGAAATTGAACCCAGGTCCTCCAGAAGAACAGCCACTGCTCTTAATCGCTGAGCCATCTCTCCAGCCCGTTATCTCAGATATTATGGGGGTTGTTTCTTTGAAGGATTCTCAGAGCCTTTGCATAACTTAGCCCCTGACACATACTACGAATTACTTAGCTCATCACCTTGGTTTCTTCAAGCTAACCCCTAGATCAGGTAGAGATTTTGGATGCCGAAATTGACTTGCTAAAAGTGCCTTTGTAGAACAATAAAAAGCACTTGTAGGGGGGGCTGGAAAGATGGCTCACTGGTTAAGAGTACTGGCTGTTCTCTTCCAAAAGACCCAGGTTCAAATCCCAGCACCCACATGGCAGTTCACTGCTATCTATAATTGCCGGGCATGGTGGCGCACACCTTTAATCCCAGCACTCCGGGAGGCAGAGGCAGGTGGATCTCTGTGAGTTCAAGACCAGCCTGGTCTACAGAGTGAGTCCAGGACATCCAGGACTATCACATAGAGGAACCCTGTCTCGAAAAAACCAAAAAAAAAAAAAAAAAAGTGTAGCCTGTTCCCAAACTTTACAATTTAGTAAGTGAACAGGGGATCAAATGTCTTACATCTATCTGTGATCCTTAAATACAAAATCATTTGGTAAATTAAGCCTGCATAGTTATGAACATGACCTGTTCTAAAACCAGTCCACACACACAGGTTCTGTATATACTCTAGAACTGATCATGACAATGTTTAAATAAGCTGTTAAGAAATAGATTTCTAGCCGGGCGGTGGTGGCGCACGCCTTTAATCCCAGCACTTGGGAGGCAGAGGCAGGCGGATCTTTGCGAGTTCGAGGCCAGCCTGGTCTACAAAGCGAGTCCAGGACAGCCAGAGCTGTTAAACAGAGAAACCCTGTCTGGAAAAAAAAAAAACAAAAAAAAAAACAAAGAAATAGATTTCTAACTAGACAAGTTGCAAATTTCAAAAGGGTATGGAAAAAAATATATATATACATTTTTACAGACAAATACATTTTATAAGCTGTTTCTCTTTAAAATTGAGGCTATTTCAGTTTTGCAACTAATTAGTGAACCTTATGTCAAATACTTTTCGCCATTACTAGGGCAATGAACAAGAATCATCCAGACCAAGCCAAAGGAGACCAGTCTAAGGTCTGAGCATTTGTACTCTGTCAAGAATCATGCCTCCCTTCACATTCTTGTACAGTACTGCAACTTCTAGTCATAGTCTGGTTACCTGTATCTTAAAAATCCATTTCACATAGCTTACCACCATCCTTAGTGTTCCTCTTCAACACTACAGGAGTCATGGATTCTGTGTATTTAGTGAACACTATGACTAGCCTGACGACTGGCCACTTTTCTAATTCTAAACAAGGAAATCTGTCTTTCCACCCACCTATTTTCATTCAATCAACAAGTCCTCCACCGCCTCCCAAAGTCTGCTGAGAGTGAACTTTGCTTCTTTCAGACAGCAACTCAAGAGCGAGCACTTTCCCATGTATTTATTCTTGTTAGCCACAATCCTGTAGCCACTTGC
Source organism: Lophiomys imhausi (assembly GCA_907164525.1). Taxonomy (NCBI): domain Eukaryota; kingdom Metazoa; phylum Chordata; class Mammalia; order Rodentia; family Muridae; genus Lophiomys; species Lophiomys imhausi. Next base: position 1,481,060 of record CAJQZJ010000542.1, on the reverse strand, counting down.
TTTCTTTCTGGCTACGCTGCTAGAGTAGAATAGCTGGATTGTTAAAGCCTGGGCAGCTTCAAGTCCAACTTCGCAAATACATTTGTTCATAGAAGAATGTAGTTTGGTGGTTGGAGTTAAGAGCCCCGCCCCCCATTGCACTGACAAGCCTATCTTATTACATATGCCATAGCAGTCCCTACTCCAGCAACACCCACAAAAGCCAGCAGCACATTTCTGATGCTGCGTTCTAGGTCCTGTACGTGGAATAACTCCACAAACCCATCCCAGCCTCATCGTTTGACAAGCCAGTCCCATTTTGTCCTTACAAGAATATCTGTGATCCTATCTGCTAACTGATCAATGCAGCTTTCCTGGTTTATGCTCGTCAATTGTTTGGTCGCAAAGGCACCAAAAGAAATGAGTCACAATCCTGTTTGTTACGCCATCTTTGAAAACATGAGCCATCACTGAAGAAAAAGATTTAACGTCTTCTTTGTTTTTAATGTCCTGTTTCCGAAGCCTGACCTGGAAGGCAATCTCCTGGGCGCCCAGGCGCCAAAGGATCTCCAGAGCCCTCCCGCCCGCCACGCTCGCCTCGCCCAGCAGCTTCCAGCCCTTGGAGCCCATCGCCTGTTCTGCAGGTCTCCAGCAACTGGCGGTATAGCTCGTCATCTGCGCCTGACAGCCAGATGCTTGCTGAGCTCCTCCTTGGGGGACATGATGGCAGTGGCCATCTCCCAGGAAGGAGGGGGCCTCTGCAGGGTCGTCTTCCTTGAGACGGCAGCAGCATGCCCACCCATGAGCCATGCACCACAGCGACCTAATTTTCTTTTTTAAGACTTATTTACGTGGGGCTGGAGAGATGGCTCAGTGGTCAAGAGCACTGGCTGCTCTTCTACAGGACATGGGTTCAAATCCCAGCACGCACATGGCAGTTCACAGCTGTCTGTAGTTGCCAGGCGTGTTGGGAGGCAGAGGCAGGCTTGAACTCTGAATGCGAAGCTAGCCTAAGTCTACAAAGTGAGTCCAGGACAGTCAGGGATATAAAGAGAAACTGTCTCCCAAAAAATTTGTATTTATGTATTATGTATAGTGTTCTGTCTGCATGTATGCCTGCATTACAAAAGAGGGCATCAAATCTTATTATAGATGGTTATGTATCACCACGTGAGTACTGGGAACTGAACTCAGGAACTCTGGAAGAGCAACCAGTACTCTCTTAACTTCTGAGCCATCTCGCCAGCCCCTCACCTAATTTTAAAACCTCATATGTAATTCAAAAACTAAGATAAAAGCTGAAAGTACCACTGAGCATATTTCCCTAAAATTTTCATGATGATCTACTACCATTCAAGGAATAAAGACCAGAAAGGGGAACAGGTTTGTCAATCCAGCATAAAAGCAGAAGCCTAATGCGTGAGCCTGAGGCCAACCTGACTATAATAATACCGTCTCAGACCAGCTCCCCTCACAAAAAAGGAATTACTCACATGTGCATGTTTCTAGTTTCAGAATTATGTCTAGATAAAACAGTGATTTCCTCTGTCCATCCCCACATCCTCACTTTAAATAACTGACAATCAGCTTTTCACCAATCCAATAGATTCGTGACCTGCTTTATGTAAAACTTCAATACTCAGTGGAGTTGGAATAGTTGATCATGCTTGTCCACTTTGTTATTGGATTGAGAAGTCCCTAGATTAACAAAGCACTTGTCTTGCTATGTGTGAAGGTGACTACACAGAAAGGATTAAGTTAGTAAACATTGACTCAGAATGTGCTCACGTCATCCCAGATGTCGAGGACCTTAATATAATAAAAGGCCTTTTTTAAATGAGGATCCCAAAGCACAAGCATTTTCTCTCTGCTTCTGGAGCTGCTCTGCTCCCTACACCCTCGCCACCATGACAGACCTAGGACCCTGAAACCATGAGCCCAAAGAAATCTTTCAATAGAAGTGTTTAAAAAAATCTCTCCATCCAAGTATCATCATAAAAATATTATTTTCAAGGCTACCAAGTACTAACTGTGCAAGTCTAGAAAATAAGGTATAAGCATCTTGTCAAACTTTTTTAATTCAAGTTTTTTTTTTATTTGTCCTTAAACTCACAGAGATCTACCTGCCTCTGCCTCCCGAGTGCTGGGATTAAAGGAGTGTGCCACCATGCCTAGCTAATTTCTATTTACTTTTATTTTATGTGCACTGGTGTTTTACCTACATGTATATCTTATGTGAGGGTGTCGGATCCTCTGGAAGTAGAGTTACAGACAGTTGTGAGCTGCCATGTGGGTGCTGGAAACAACCCCGTCCTCTGGGAAGAGCAGCCAGTGCTCCTAACTGCTGAGTCATCTCTCTAGCCTGCATCTGTCAATTTTTAATTACTTACATTTATTATATGCAGTGCCAAAGGTCAGAAGAGGCACTGAACCCCTGGAACTAGTGTTATGGACAATTATGAGTCACTATGCGGGTGGGTGCTGGTAATATAACCTGGGTCCTCTGCAAAAGGAGTAAGTGCTCTTAACCACCAAGCCAACATCACTGAAGCCAGTCTCTAATTTTTAAAACTGTATTTATTTTATGTGTGTACATTCAGGAGCTCCTGGAAGTCAGAAGAAGAACAGATTCTCTGGAACTGGAGTTACAGATTGTGATATGCCATGTGGGTGCTGGGAAGTTAATCTATTCCCTGCAAGATCTGGGAATATTCTTAGCCAATCGTTGAGCCTTTTCTCTATCCACACACATACCCATCTGTAGATTTTTTTTAATGTTTATTCACTACTTCAAGCCATATCTCCATCACAGTGCCCCCCTCCACTCCTCCCATTCCTACCCTCCCACCCTCCCATCCTTATAGATTTTTTTTTAATGCTTTGATTTTTTTTACTACCAAATAAGGCAGAAGCCCATGCAGGTTTTCTCCATGCCACTGAATACCAACCATTGGAAAAGCAGCTGCTGGCCACGCTTTTAATCCCAGCAGTCAGCCGGGCGTAGTGGCGCACACCTTTAATCCCAGCACTCGGGAGGCAGAGGCAGGCGGATCTTTGTGAGTTCGAGGCCAGCCTGGTCTACAAAGCGAGTCCAGGACAGCCAGGGATACACAGAGAAACCCTGTCTCGAAAAACCAAAAACAAACAAACAAACAAACAAAAAAACAAATCCCAGTAGTCAGAAGAAGCAGCAGGAAGACCTCTGTGAGTCTGAGACGAGCCCAATCTACAGAATGATTTCTAGGAGAGCCAGGGATACACAAAGAAACACTGTCTCAAAAAAAAAAAAAAAAAAAAGCCGGTCATGGTGGCGCACACCTTTAATCCCAGCACTTGGTAAACAGAGGCAGGGGGATCTCTGTGAGTTCAAGGCCAACCTGGTCTACAGAGTGAGTCCAGGACAACCAGGGATACACAGAGAAACCCTGTTTTAAAAAAACATAATAAATAAATAAATGCTAGGGACTTATTCTTCACAAATCCTTGCCAAATTTTAATGTGCATTTTATACATACTGACCAGATTTAAAAACTAAAAGAGCCAGGTGTGGCGGGCCACACCTTTAATTCCAGCACTCAGGAGGCAGAGGCAGGTGGATCTCTGTGAGTCAAGGCCAGCCTGGTCCACAAAGAGAGTCCAAGACAGTCAGGGCTAAACAGAGAAACCCTGTCTGGGGGGGGACGGGGAGGGGGGGGGAACGGGGGGGACTAAAGATACAGTAAGACAAGCACATAGCTAGTTAACAGAGCACAGTGCTTCCAAAATGTCTGTGGATTTTGCTTAAGGGATTTTTTTGTTTGTTTGTTTTATTTTGTGGTAATGCTGGTAGTATTGTCATTACAGAGACATAGAGCTATGTACCTAAGACTGGTCTCAAACTCAATTATGTAGGTGAGGACAACCTAGAACCTCTGACCCTCCTGTCCCCATCATCTGAACTATCACTGAGCACTGTCATGCCTACTTTGTCTCCCCCCCCCCCCAAAAAAAAAAAAAAAAGAATTTTCTGTGGGAGAGGGAGGTTGAGACAGGGTTTCTCTGTGTAGCCCTGGCTGTACTGGACTCACTCTGTAGACTAGGTTGGCCTCAAACTCACAGCCTCTGCCTCCCCCAAGTGCTGAGATTAAAGGCATGTGCCACTACGCCCAGCCTCTAAATTTTTTAAATCTTTGTTCTTTATCATCTTTACTAAATTCTCACTGATTTCTAGTTTATGTATTTCTATTATACATACATGCATACATAATATATACATGCATACATGAGTGTTTTGTCTGCAGTGTGCATACTTCATTCTCAGAAAAGCCAGAAGAAGGTGCTGGATGCCTTGAAAGTGAAGTTTTAGATAGTTGTAAGCCACCATATGGATACTTGGAACCAAACTTGAGTCCTCTACAAGAGCAGCAAGTGCTCTTAACCTCTGAGCCATCTTTCTAGACTTTTTGATTTTAATAAAATATTTATAAACACATAACTTCAACTAAGTCTCTAGCTTTATTTTTCATGCCAAGGGTACTGTCCCTACTACACTATCCAATAAGTACAGTAGCAATAAGACAGGATATGAACAATTTAAAAAATCATCTCAGCCAGGCACAGTAGTGCACACCTTTAATCCTAGCACTAAGGAGGCAGAGGCAGGTGGATCTCTGTGCGTTTGAGGCCAGCCTGGTCTACAAAGTCAGTCCAGAATAGCCAGGACTCTGTTACATGGAGAAACTCAGTCTGGAAAAAAAAAACAAAACAAACAAAAAAAAATCATCTTAGTTCCTGTACTGGCAGTGAAACTCAGTGGAGAGCATGTGTATAAGGTCCTGAGTTCAATCCTCAGAAGCACAAAAAAAGAATTAGAACCTACAGGTGTTTTTCCCACATGTATAACTGCACCAGGTGTGTCCCTAGCCCTGGAAGAGGCCAGAAAGAGATTGTGGATCCCCTGGAATTGGGTTATGTGTTGCCACATGGGTGCTTTCTATGTCCTAGCTGACTTTGAACTGGAGGTCTTATGTAACACATTAAGCATGATCCTTATCACTGAGAACACTCCAACCCTGAGCTTATAATAATAAAAAGATTACTATCTTTTTGCTCTATTATCTATTATCTATTGCTCTATATAAAATGTTGCCTTTTTTGGTGCTCTTGTTTGAAATACTTGTGGAACACTTTGTGTTCTTAGTCTTTTGTGAGGAGCAAGTTCTAATTCATTCTTTGAGGGAGAGTGAGGGTGAGAAACTAGACAAACTGAGAATTGTTAGCTTATCTTATATCCATCAGATCTCAGGACCAGGGCAAAACAACACACACACATACCACAAAAACCCTGAAGGCAAGCAAATACAAAGAGCCATTGTTTACCTGAAGTAGAACAGTCTCTGGCAAGATGGTAGAAGCCAAGGATGGCTTCCTTAAGTAAAGAGTTAAAAACCCCATACCAGCAGTTAGAAGGATGGCTCACTGACTAAGAGCACAGGCTACTCTTCCAGAGGACCTGGGTTTGATTCCTAGTACCTACATGGCTACTTGCAATGTAAACTCTAGCTCTAGGAAATCCAGCACCCTCATACAGCTATAAATGCACATAAAATAAATCAGAGAAAAAATGAGAAGAATATCACTGTGGCCTTAGTCTTAAACTTTGCTGAATTTTTACTTTAGGGGAACTACCCTCATGTTTTTTAGGAAGATTTCATTGGAAAGATTTGAAGACTAATCCTCATGCCTTGAGCAAGAATAAAGGAAATTATCAAAACATGCCCAGAACATTATCTAGCTTCTTGGAGGAAAGACAATAAAATAACCCCAGACTTTTCTTGCCTTCCTGTTTTACCTAAGTGGATATGAAACTCAGGAAATATTTCTGAAGGTCAAAACCAGAAACTTGGGCTGGTGAGACCACTCAGGGGTTAAGAGCACTGGCTATTCTTCAAGAGGAACTCATTTAATTCCTAGTGTCTACATGGCAGCTCACAACAGTCTGTTGTAACTTCAGTTCCAGAGGATCTAATACCCATATCTGGCCTCTTTGAGCTACAGGCACACACATGGTGCACAAACGTACATGCAGGCAAAGCACCTATGCACATCTTTTTTTTTTGGTGGGGGGGGGTTCGAGACAGGGTTTCCCTGTGTAACAGCACTGGCTGTCCTGGAATCACTTTATAAACCAGGCTGGCCTTGAACTCAGAGATCCACCTGCCTCTACCTCCTAACCCTGAGTGCTGGGATTAAAGGCGTGCACCACCACGCCCAGCGCACATCTTTTTTTAAGTAATGAAATAAAATAAACCAGAAACTTGGGATAGCACTAAAAAACAGAGATTCAGCTCACAATATAGTTCCAGCACTTCCAAGGCCAAGGACATAAGGACATAAGGATTGCCAGAGCTCAAGACCAGCCTGGGCTACAGAGTAAGACCTTATTTCAAGAGGAACATCAGATTTAATTGTAAGGGACTCCTCAATTCTCTACCATCATATCAAGAAGAGTATAGTATAGTGATAGTAAATTAAAACTAAGATAGCTCCAAAACAAGACACTGTTTAGGGAAGAATTTATACGAAAACCAAAAAAAGAAAAGAAAAAAAAAAGAAGGAAACTTTTTCTTGTTTAGTTTTGCTGAGACAGGGTTTCTCTGGCTGTCCTGGACTAGCTTTATAGGTCTGCCTGCCTCTGCCTCCTCAGTGCTCCTCCACATGCGCCACCAAGTCCAGCTGAAAATATATATTTTTTTAAAGATAATAGAAGCTTAAAGTCTTGGAATCTGATACAGTGCCCGCTTAGCATATACAAGGTCCTCGGTTTGAGATTTAAGCCTGTTACCTACATCTACAAAATCAAACTCAGCCTTAATCCTAGCCAGCTTAACACAAATTTCCATACTAGAGATGGAGATGTTGCTCATAGTGTTGTAGTACTTGGGTGGCAGATGAGGCTGAGTTTGATCACCATTGGTACCCAAAAACAAAACCGCTTAATAAAATCCAAACCTCAGTTTGTTACTAGATATAGCATGTCTAACTTCCAACAACAAAAACAAGGCATGCTACAGGGCAAAAAAAACAAACAAACAAAAAATTATCAGTCTACAGAGAAAAAGTAAGGCCAGGCTTGGTGGTGCAAGCTTTTAATCCCAGCACTTGGGGGCCAGAAACAGGTGAATCTCTGTGAGTTCAAGCCCAGCCTGGTCTACAAATTGAGTCTAGGACAGCCAGGTCTCTGTTACACAGAGAAACCCTGTCTCAAAAAAACAAACAAAAAGAGAAAAAGTAAGCATGAAGACTAAACTCAAATATGATGGAGAATTTGAAATAATCAGATTGAAGATGTAAAATAACTATGACTAACACAAATACTGTATTTAAAAAAATTGGCAACATGCAAGATAAGAAAGGTAATACAAACAGTATGAACAAGAACTTCTGGTTGGGCAGTAGTGGCCCACGCCTTTAATCTGGGCAGAGGCAGGAGGATCTCTGAATTCAAAGCCAGCCTGGTCTACATAATAAGTTCCAAAGGCTACATAGAGAAACCCTGTCTCAGAAAACTAAAAACAACCAATAAATCTCTGGACAGTCGCTGTGTTTACATAGGCTGACTGACTGATTAGAACTTCTGGAATGCTGCAGGTCCAGAGCCTCATTACAATTTATCTTGGTCTCTGGAGACTGAAGAGATGGCTCTGCGGTTAAGAACACTAGCTGCTTTTCCAGAGGAACGGGGTTCAATTCCCAGCATCCATATGGCAGCTCACAAATGTCTGTAGCTCCAGTTCCAGGAAATCTGGTGCCCTTATACAGACATACATTTGTGCAAAAATGCTAATGCACATAAAAATAAGTAAATTTTAAAAATAAAAGAAAATGTATCTTAGGCTATATTTATTCCCACTAAAGAGCTGTTCACTGTCTACAATTTTGTGGGACCTAACACTCTGTAACAGGAAAAAAAACTTTTAGACTGTATTAACAAAACCCTGAGCCAGGGATGGTGGTGTATGTCTTTAATCCCAGCCCGGGAGGCAGAGGCAGGTGGATCTCTGTGAGTTTGAGGCCAGCCTGGTCTACAAAGTGAGTTCCCGGACAGTCAAAACTGTTAAACTTAGAAACTCTATCTCGGGGCTGGAGAGATGGCTCAGAGGTTAAGAGCACTGACTGCTATTCCAGAGGTTCTGAGTTCAATTCCCAGCAACCACATAGTGGCTCACAACCATCTATAATGAAATTTGGTGCCCTCTTCTGGCGTGCAGGCATACCTGCAGACAGAACACGGTATACATAATAAAATAAAATAAATCTATAAAAAAAAGAAAGAAACCCTGTCTCAAAAAAAAAACCCTATTCCCCACCAATCAAAAAACTAACAATCTGGGGCTGGAGAGAGATTGCTTAGGGGTTAAGAGCACTAGCTGCTCTATTGGAGGTCCTGAGTTCAATTCCCAGCAACCACATGGTGGCTCACAACCATCTATGATGTGATCTGATGCCCTCTTCTGGCTCTAGGTGTATATGCAGATAAAGCACTCATACATAAAATTAAAAATAAAAAGACTTTGGAACTCATGCTGGGCGGTGGAGGCAGAAGCAGGCAGATCTCTGAGCTCCAGGCCAGTCTGATCTATACAACAAGTTCCAGGATAGCCAGGACTATGCTGAAAAACCCTGTCTCGAAAAACAAAAAACAACAACAACAAAAATAACAATGCTAGTTATAAATGTAATCTATAAACTATAAAGTAAGAAATAACAAAAAAAAATTTCTAAGAGCCAGTGAGATGATTCATCTGGTAAAAGTGCTAGCCCCCAAGACCAATGACCTAAATTCAATTTCCAGGACCCACGTAATGTAAGGAGATAACCACCCCCACAAGCTGTTCTGTGACCTCCACACATGCAATGAAGCACATGTGTGTGCATATTCATACACAAATAAATAAATACAATTTAAGTTTTTTAAAAAGTTCTTTGAGCCACGCTTGGTGGCACAGGCCTTTAATCCAAGCACCTGGGAGGCAGAGGCAGGTAGATCTCTGTGAGTTCAAGGCCAGCCTGGTCTACAAAGTGAGTCCAGGACAGACAGGGCTGTTACACAGAGGAACCCTGTCTCAAAAAAAAAGGTCTTTGAAGGTAAAAGAACCACAGAAATAAAGAAACATTAACATGGCAGTAAAACTGGCCACCTACTCCAACAATGCCTAGTTAAAGAGATTACATATATATGGCGGTTAGGGGGCAGCTTTCAACTGTTCTCTCCTTCCACCTTTTGAGGCAGTTTTTTTAGGGGCTCCAATGCTCTCTTCTGGTTTCCACAAGCACCCATCACAAGTGTACATACACACAGAGAACATACATACACATACATAAAAATAAATCTTTTTCTAAATGTACAACAGTGACATCACGTTCTGAAGACAGTTCTATCTCACTCCACTTCTTCCACCTTCATTTTTAAGTTTTTTTTTTTTTTTATGTGTATGGCATTTGCCTGTATATATGTAAGTGTGTATATGGAAGGGCACTCTCTGGAAGAACAGAGAGACTCATCTCTCTAGCCCTTACCTCTAGTTCTTAAATTCTTTCCACTCCCTGCTCTGTGATACTCTCTAAGACTTAGAGGAAGTGATATAAAAGTCCCATGTAGGCTGGGCATTCATCATTCACTTATTTTCAGCTCTCTTGACAATTTATGAGTCTACAGTTATCATCACTCACTGTAAAAAAAAAAGGTTCTGGCAGGAACACTAACCTGTGAGTATTAACATAACTATTCAGATGGCAATTGGACTGGCACATCCTAAGAGATTTGTAAAAGCACAATGCAAAAACTGTGTGGTAGGGCTGGAGAGATGGCTCAGTGGTTAAGAGTAGTGGCTCTCTTCCAAAAGACCCGGGTTCAAATCTCAGCACCCATACAGCAACTGTCTGTAACTCCAGTTCCAGGGGATCTGACACCCGCTCACACACATATACGTTAAATAAATGTTTTTTAAAAAACCAACTCTGTGGGGTAGTGCTCCTATCTATCTTTTTCAGTGTATTTTGAACATTTTTCTGATACAAGGCAATAATAACCAGTAATAAGAGAAATTATTAAGTCAGACACTAATCTGCTTTTTTTTTTTTGTTTTGTTTTGTTTTGTTTTTTGGTTTTTCGAGACAGGGTTTCTCTGTGTAACAGCCCTGGCTGTCCTGGACTTGCTTTGTAGACCAGGCTGGCCTCGAACTCACAGAGATCCGCCTGCCTCTGCCTCCCAAGTGCTGGGATTAAAGGCGTGCGCCACCACGCCCGGCGCTAATCTGCTTTATAGCCATTAATTTCCTTGACTTTCACAATACTCCTAAAATATCTGCTGAGTCAGTACTTTTTACAGGATAACAATCACAGTAAGTCCAATAATATAACAAGTGACTGTATATAATGTAACAAGTACCGGTGCTGAGATAGCTCTGCAGGTTTGATCCCCGGAACCCATGTAAAGGTGGAAAGAACTCATTGCCAAGTCTAAAAGCAAGCATTCAATCGATATCCTGGACTCATGTTGAATCAGGGTTTCTCTGTGTAACAGTGCTGACTGTCCTAGAACTTGCTCTGTAGAGCAAGTTGGCCTCGAACTCACAGAGATCCAGCTGCCTGTGCCTCCCGAGTGCTGGATTTGAAGGCGTGTGCCAGCACACCTGGCTGAATAATATCCTGGACTCATATGACAGGAAGAGAGAACCAGTATACATGTGTGCCCCCTATCCATGCACCAGAAAGGTAATAATAATAACAAAATGTTTTTAATCAAGGCCAGGGAGTAGCCTCAGTAGATAAAAGCATTTGCTTTTTCTACTGAGACAAGAATTCAGATTCCAGAATCCACATAACAGCTGGGCAAATGTAGCAGTTGCTTGTGATCCCCATGTTTACATGGTGGACACAGGACATTTCTAGGGAATCTGGCTACCTAGATTAGCCAGAATCCAAGAGCTTGGGGTTCAACAAGACACCTAACATCAGCTGGGTGGTGGTGGCACACACCTTTAATCCCAGTACTGGTGGGGAGCAGAGACAGGGGGATCCCTGTGAGTTCGAGGCTAGCGAGTTCCAGGACAGCCAGGGCTACACAGAGAAACCGTATCTCGAATAACCAAAATATATGTATACACACACAGAAATACTCACACATATATAAACATACATGCAAAATAAAAATCACCAGACAAACAAGATATGGTGCTGTGTGCCCATAATCCCAGCAGTTAGGAGGCTTGAATTACTAATATATGGCAAATTAGAGGCAAGCCTATTCCACATGACACCCTTTCTCAAAAATAATTACAACCAGAGGATTACAGGTGTCATTTTCTTCAGTACTGTAGTCACTAATAAGTTGCCTGTGTACCAGTAAAGAGTTCCCATCCAACTGCCAGGTGTGGAGGCAGAGGCAGGCAGAGCTCTGAGAGGCCATCCTGGTCTACATAGCAAGTTCCAAGCCAGCCAGGATTACAATGAGATCCTGTCTAAAAGGTAAAATAAAATAAAATCAGCAAACCATGCAAATTTGTGCAATCAACATTAGAACTCATAGGGGAAAAAATGAGATTAGAAGCACAACACTCAAAAACATCTACCAGAGAGTCAAACATACTAGTGCACATCTGTAATCCTGACACTCTGAAAGCTGAGGGAAGAGAACAATGTGTTAAAAGCTATTCTCTACTACATTCAAGTTGAAGACCAGCCTTAGCCACATTAAGACCCTGTATCAAGGGGCTGGAGAGATGGCTCAGCAGTTAAGAGCATGTCTTCTCTTCCGGAGGTCCGGAGTTCAATTACCAGCAACCACATGGTGGCTCACAACCATCTATAGTGGAATCTGATGCCCTCTTCTGGCATGCAGGGATATATATACAGATAGAGCTGTCATATGTGTAAAATAAATAAATCTTTTTTTAAAAAAGACCCTGTATCAAACCAAAAAGAAAAAATTATAAGAAAATACTGTATGTGGTGGCTCATGGCTATAATCACAGCACTGGAAGTGGAAGGTAATAAAGATAGGCTGGACTACAGAGTGAGACCAGAAAGGAAAGAAGGAAAAAAGGAAACGAAAGGAGGGGAGGGGAGGGGAGGGAAGGGGAAGAGGAAGGGGAAGGAAGGTAGGAAGGAAGGAAGGAAGGAAGGAAGGAAGGAAGGAAGGAAGCCAGCCAGCTGGGTTTTTCCCTTTATCTTATGTATATGGGGTTTTGCCTATATGTATGTCTATGCACCACACTTGAGCAACGCTGCAGAAGCCAGAAGGCATAACTGGAGTTACAGATAGTTATGACTGACATGTGGGTGCTAAAGAATTGAACCTAGGTCCTCTGGAAGAGCAAGAAGTGCTCTTAACCACAGAGCCATCTCTCCAGCCCCAAAATTGTAGCAATTTTGCACAATTTACACATGATCCAGAAATGCACATAGTATGACACTGCCTTGAAAAGAGACCAGGAATCTGCTTGTGGAAGTGGGCTTAAGAAGAGCTGCAGTTCATAAACCAGCACTCAAAGAAGCTAATGCAAGAGGATGGGGCAAGTTTAAGGCCAGTACAGGCTTTACAAGAGAGGTTCAGGCCTCCTTGCACTACAGAGTAGGAGTATCTCAAAACAAACATTTGCAACTTGAGAATTACTGTGAAATGGTAGAAGGAAGGCTATGGAAATTGAATGAAAAACTGCTACCAGATGCAGTTAGGTGTGGCTCCTAACACGGAGAACTGAGGTAGCTGATAAATATTTGGTATGAATACATGCTTATGCATGTATTTTTATGCAACTCTACTCAGCTGGGTGTGGTTTTCCTGCATTTACCTAGTGTAGAAAATCAGTGAACTTTCCATGAAAGCCAGAGAGCACTTCCTTTAGGCTTTGTAGACCATAAGGGGCAGCTATTCAACTCTGCAACTACAAAAGCAGCCAGGTGGCATAAATAAACTGGCTTGGGTAGGTTCCAGTAGAACTTACCAAAAAAAAAGTTCCAAAGTGGTAGCTAGATCACAGTTTGCTGACCTCTGACTCTGCAGAGGAAATCCTGCATAAGGAAGTGTTAAAATCTACCTTATGCTCATTGTTCTTTGATGAAGAAAGTACATATTTTCAAAACAAGCATGAAAACTAAAGTTGAAACCTATCAAATAAATAAAAACATGTTTAATAAACAAATCAGTGAATCTGGTATTACTTGAAACAATTCTTTTTTTTTTTTTGGTTTTGGTTTTTCAAGACAGGGTTTCTCAGTGTCACCCTGTCTGTCCACTGGAACTATCTCTGTAGACCAGGATGGCCTCAACTTCAGAGACCCACCTGCCTCTGCCTCCCAAGTGTTGAGATTAAAGGCTTGCACCACCACACCCAGCTTAAAACAAGTTCATTTTTATTTTAGATGATTGTTGTTGTGCTGGGTCCAACCCAAGACCTCACATATGTCAGAAACACACTTCCATCTCTCTAGATTTTAGAAGTCAAAAATTATCCATGAGTCAAGTGTTCACTTCAAATGATCACAATATAGCCAACCAAGGCTATATTTGAATCGTAATCCTTCAAAACCTATGCTAATGTTTTGAAAAAGGAGGTAATACTTTTAGCAGCTGTGAGCTGAGCTCTGCAGACCCATTCACAAGAGTACAGAGCATTTATAAAATCACCAAACAGAGCTACCATGCAGACTGTACAGTAGTGAAACAATACTTGCCTACAAGTTAAAATAAGTCTAAATTGACTTCTTCCAAAAAGAAAATGCTAACATGCACAGCTTTTGTTGTTGCTGCTGTTGTTTTGGTTTTTATTTTATTTTATTTGCTCAAATTGCCATTCCTCATATCTGGAATCCTCTCACAGTCTTGTCAAAATTGTGCCCATACTCTAAGGACTAGATGGAAGTATCTATCTGTATTTTTTGGTCCCCATCAGAAATGTCATCTCATTAGGTTGGTGTAGTGACACACACCTATAATCCAGTGCTCAAGAGGCTGAGGCAAGATTATTGCAAGTTAGAAGCCAGCTACAAAGTAAGACCCTAGCCCAGAAGAGGAGGAAAGGGAGAGATATAGAACAACAGTGGCAGTAACAGAAGAAAGGGTGCAGGGAGTAAAATGTCTTCCTAGGCTTGAAGTGTTAGTCCAGGATAGGGTACAAGCTGAGCATGCTGTCCGCAGCACTACAAAAAATGGAGGAAGCTTCCGACTTCCACAGTAACCTGTACTGATCTTGTGCAGCATTTTGAAATATTTATTTGTTTGTTTGTTTTTATGTTTTTTTCGTTTTGGTTTTTTTTTGGTTTTTGGTTTTTTTTTTTTTTAGGTTTTTCAAGACAGGGTTTCTCTGTGTATCACTGGCTATCCTGGACTGACTCTGTAGACCAGTACTGTAGCCTTGAACTCACAAAGATCACAAAGACTGCCTCTGCCTCCCTGAGTGCTGGGATTAAAGGTGTGTGTCACCAGCCCCCAGCTTTTGTTTTTATGTATGAGTGATCTGTCTTCACCCACACCAGAAGAGGGAATCAGATCCCAGTACAGATGGTTGTGAGACACCACATGGTTGCTAGGAATTGATCTCAGACCTCTGAAGTGCTCTTAACCGCTGAGCCATTTCTGCAGCCATTGTGCAGCATTTTTATACCTTTTGAACTTGCTCCAAATGTTTGTATACATCTTATTTCTACTATGTGTAAAGTAAGAGTAATTTGTAACCATAATCTTTTCACCTAGACTGCCCTCTCAGAGTCAAATCTTAGATGTCAACATATTGAAAACCCAATAGAAAGCTAGGGTTGAGAATCCAAGAGTTAAAAGCCAGTCCCTGCAAAGCCAAAGACCAGCCTAGACATGAGATTCTCTATCATTAGACTCAAAGGCAATCCCATCTTGTCTGTGAAAGTTTACTAGACCTCTCAAAGTTAGCATTCCCTCCATGCTGATCCCTAACATAGCTAATACCTATACTGCCACTCTTCTAGTAATCCTCTGGAATGGACTCCTTACTCACCTACCTCCCCCTCTTAACTAAGAATACCTACTAGGGAAGCAATTGTTTGGGGTTTGTTTTACATTTATTTATTTCTCTGGGGAGGCAGCATGTGCTATAGCACATGTGGAGGTTTCTGAGTCAGTTCACTCCTTACACCATGTGTTTCAAAGGTAAAACTCAGGCTTTGAGACCTTTACCTGCTGAGACATCTTGCTGAATGAGGGTGAAGGATGAGGTGTTGGGGCGTAGTGGAATGGAGGAAACACACATTTTTATTACTTTTTGAACACACTAACAGTGGCCAGCTTTGCTTCCTATTGACATTAACGTATTAGATTGCCAGGCGTGGTGGCACACGCCTTTAATCCCAGCACTTGGGAGGCAGAGGCAGGCGGATCTCTGTGAGTTCAAGGCCAACCTGATCTACAGAGTCCAGGACAGCCAGGCTACACAGAGAAACCCTGTCTCAAAAATAAAAACAAAAAAAAGACATTAAAGTATTAGATCAACTGAAAAAGCATTCTCCCAAAATACAGTATAGGTTACTGATATGCCAACACTACTATATCATACCAGCAATATCCTAAACAAAAATTATTACGAGCAAAAGGGATAGACAGACTACAGATACCAGGAGCAAGAACAGCCATTTTAAGCCAAAACTGAGACTTCTCAGAGGCAGGATGTGAAAAACAGTAGCTACAGAGCAAACGTAAAGGAACTTTTTCCAGGGCAAGAATCTTTCCCCAGGCAAAAAGGACTGGTTATAGTAATATGTCTTTTCAGAGGTATCATTTCAATCACAAGAGGACAAAAATATACTAGATATAAAGTAGAACAAAATCTAGAGCCAAAATTAGCAACTTTTCAGCAAAATGGTTATTCTCAATAATGTCTACACGTGTATGTATACATGATACATAGCACTTCAGCAACAAAACATCAGTATACAATCGTGTTTCAGAGCAAAAAGGATGCATGTACATTGAATAAACAAACTTCCCATCATCACTACCCTTCTCCTTATACCACAAAAAGCAAATAAAATGAAATGTTATAAGCAGATCCCCCTTTTTTGTTTTTTTTTTTGAGACAGGGTTTCTCTGTTTAACAGAGTCCTAACTATCCTGGACTCACTCTGTAGACCAGGATGGCCTTGAACTCACAGAGATCCACTTGCCTCTGCCTCCTCAGTGCTGGGACTGAAGGTGTGTGGCACCATTACCCGTCCAGTACTATTTTGTTTTTTGAGGTAGAATCTTACAATGTTTCACAGGTTTGTCTAGAACTCAAAATCTTCATGTCTCAGCCTTGAAATAACTGGGATTAGACATGTACTACCATACCCAGCCATAAATATTCTTTTATGTATGTACCACATATACTTATCTACAAAAAGCTATAATATGTAACTGAGAATTCCATGACCAACTACATCAATCAAAGGTTTCCAAAACCTAGTCTGATCAAAATTAGGGTTATAGTTGAATGCTTATAATCACAGCACTTAGGAGAAGACAGGAAGATTAGGAGTACAAGGAGTCTGATGTCAGTCTAGGCCACATGAGACCAGTGTCTGAAAAATTAGTTACAAATTTTTTGCAGTACTAGGAAATGAACCCCGAGAGCCTCCTAACTTATGTCATGCAAGGGCTTTACCACTACCCTACCTTCACAGCACTCTTTTTACTTTTCACTCATATGAAACACACACACACAACACACACACACACACACACACACACACACACACACACACACACACACAGTTGAAATATAAATATTGCCCAGAAAGCATATTTAAAATATTGGGTTATTACTGAATTGCCTGGTAACTCTCACCTTACAAGACACTTTATTTTTATTTTTTATTTTTTTAGGATTTTTGAGACAGGGTTTCTCTGTGTATCTTTGACTGACCGGGACTCACTTTGTAGACCAGGCTGGCCTTGAACTCACAGATCTCTGCCTTCCAAGTGCTGTAATTAAAGGCGTGTGCCATCACACCTGGCAACCAGACACTTTCTAAAACATTAACATCTCTCAATTCAGACAATTTCTACTTTAAGACTAGCCAGTGTGGTGTCACATGCATTTAGTCCCAGCACTCAGAAGGCAAGGCAGGCACATCTCTGTGAGTTTGAAACCAGCCTGGTCTACAGAGCAATTTTCAAGCCACCCAGGGTTATACAGTGAGAGACCTTGTGTAAAGTGGGTATGGGGGTGAAGAGATGGCTCATTGGTTAAAAGCATCATATACTGCTCTTCCAGGAGACCTGAATTCAAATCCCAGAAACCACGTCAGGTGACTCAGTCACTTCTAACTTCAGTTTCAGGGTGATCCAACATGTCAGGCCTATGCAGACACCAACACTCATGAGCACATGCCCACTCTCACACACACAAATCCACACTATTAAAAGTAATAATAAAAGATAAATAAATAATAACAAGAAATTAGGTTTCGTGGTGCCACCTCCTTCTGCCGATCCTGGTGCTGCTTGTCTGTTCCTTCAATGTGGACCTGGACCTCTTTTGTGAGGCTGTTCTCACCATGGCAGTTGAGAAAGCCAAGGAAGGAGTCAAGACCAAGAACAACAATTATATTAAGCTGAAGGTGGTCTAGGGCAGGGTGGTTCTGTGGTGCAGTGAAAGGTTAAGAGGCCTAAATCCCTTGGTAAACTAATGAAAGCCTATTACCAACAACAGAGTTTGTCAATGAGGCAGATCAGCTTCTGGTCTAATGAACAATCAATCAAAGAAACAGACACAACTGCACAGTTGGAAATGGAGGACGAACATAGGACTGATGCATTCCAGCAGCAAACAGGAGCTGTCTACTAATACTTTACTCCAGAATTTTGTTATAGAATCACAATATATTCGCCAATAGAAAGCCAAAATTTGGTCCCACCACATTGTGACAGCATAGTCTCCTCTATTCTTTCATTCTTTTCCATTACTTCATTGTACATAAAGTAATTGGTGTATATGTACAAGCACATTGCTCTTCTTTTCTTCTCAAACTAAACTGCCAATGTTCTGCTTTAGTTGATGCCAAATGGAGACAGTGGAGGAAGGCACTGGTTCTGGGAGAATACCTCTTCTCCATTACTGGCATGTTCATTCAGCTCTTATCTTTATACTCCAGTAACAAATGAACCCAACAACATAAAACTTGTTCCATCAGAGAAAAAAATGCTTTCTTTGTTTTGTTTTGTTTTTTTCCGAGACAGGGTTTCTCTGTGTAATAGCTCTGGCTGTCCTGGACTCCATTTGTAGACCAGGCTGGCCTCGAACTCACAGTGATCCACCTGCCTCTGCCTCCCAAGTGCTGGGATTAAAGGTGTGCAACACCATGGCCAGGCTAATGTTTTTCTTTGTCACTATTAAACCAAGGACAAATTTCTAACTTGTTTTTAATGTAGCTGTTACATGTATAGCAATCTTATCTTTTAGTAGTGTTTAATTAGTCTTGGAAAAAAATGAATCAGGGTTGAGCATTTACCTCAGTAGTAGAACACTTACTAGGCAAGTGCAAGACCCTGGGTTCAGGCCTCAGCTCCAAAAGGAAAAAAAAAAGACAAAATAACAAAAAAGAAAAAGAATTAATCCTAGACAGTTTCCTTTCAAAGCAAGCATCTTGTTTAAATAAGCTTCTTGTTGAAAGAAACAGGGGAGAGAAAGAAAATAAGAAAGAGAGAGAGAGAAGACCAATAACAGCTAGGGATATAATTCAGTTGCATACACAGGCTGTGGGCTGGGCCCCAAGACTAGGCGGAAAGGATACCACATTATTCAGCTGTCAGCATTTCAAATAATGAGTGCAGTAAGGATTAGAATGACAAATTCCGCTGGGCGTGGTAGTACACGCCTTTAATCCCAGCACTTGGGAGGCAGAGGCAGGCAGATCTCTGTGGGTTCCAGGCCAGCCTGGTCTACAAAGTGAGTCCAGGACAGCCAGGGCTACAAAGAGAAACCCTGTCTTGAAAAATCAAAAAAAAAAAAGAATGACAAGTTTGATCAAATATCTGTACCATCAGTTCTCTCAATACCGTGATACTTATATACAACTTTATTAGTTGATCAGATGTTCATTTTCCATAATGTCAAAACTTGAAACTATCCAATGCTTTAAAATAAAACAGCCAACCAAAACAATAACCATAAAAACTTTTAAAAAATGGGTTAGCTAGGCAATGGTGGTGCTCACCTTTATTCCAAGCACTCAGGAGGCAGAGGCAGGAGGATCTCTCTGAGTTCAAGGCTAACCTGGTTTACAAAGTGAGTCCAGAACAACCAGGACTATACAGAGAAACCCTGTCTCAAACAACAACAAAAATAAATAAATAAAGCTGGAGACATGGCTCAGCAGTTAAGCGCACTGACTGCTCTTCCAAAGGACCAGGTTTCAAATCCCAGCACCAGGATAGAAGTTCATAGATGTCTGTAATTGCTGAGGTGGTGGTGCACACCTTTAATCCCAGCACTCGAGAGGCACAGTTTGAGGCCAGTCTGGTCTACAAAGTAAGCCCAGGACAGTCAGAGATACACAGAAAAACCCTGCCGAGAATGAATGAATGAATGAATGAATGAAAATTAAAAAGCTCTAAAAGCTGAGCCATTAATTACTCAGTATATAAATTAGCCAGATCATCTGTTAAATTCTCCTTCCTCTGGCTCTTGCCTATTGATGAAGAAAATTCTGATGAAGAAAAACATCTGGAATTACTGCAAAAAAACCAAATTAATGATAAAGTATGGCTGCCCATATTATATCTCTTTCACATAAAAAGATAATCAAGCCAAGACTGGTAAAGCAATGGAGAATTTGGGTTTGAGATTGACTGGTTTGGTATTATGGGCTTGGTTCTCAAGCACTGCTTGTTTGTTTCTTCTATAACTGCAACTATTATGACCAGGGGGATTAGTGATATTTCAGCCTGAGACACTCTTTTTTTAAATATTTATTTATTACTTCAAGTTGCATCTCCATCACAGTGCCCTCTTTCCACCCCTCCCAGTTGCTCCCTCCCACCCTCTAAACCCCTATCCCTTCCATCCCACTCCTCTGGAGTGGAGTGTCCCTACATATCAGTCCCCTGCAACAGTTCAGCAGTCATATAAGAGCCCAGAGCCTCCTCATGTACTGGGGGCCTACATGGCAGCACCACTAGGGCAAAGTGTCTCATTAACAGGTAACAAAGTCTATGTTCCTGTTTCTTTTGGTGCATTGGTTACAGTATAGTTATCCTGTACTATATGGCTAAAATCTGATTATAAGTGAGTAGATGCCTTATGAATCTTTCTGAGTCTGGGTTAGCTCACTCAGGATGAGCTTTTCTAGTTCCATCCATGTGGTTGGAAATTACATGATTTCCCTGTTTCTGATGGTTGAGTAGTATTCCATTGTGTTAATGTACCACAACTTTTTTATCCATTCGTCGTCAGTTGAGAGACATCTGGTTGTTTCCAGTTTCTAGCTATTACAAATAAGGCTGCTATAATACTCGCCCCCATGGAATTCTTCCATAGCAATAATCAAGGAAGTACAGTAACACCCTACATCTATATATGTGGTTTTTGCTTTTGGGGCTTTTTTCCCTCTCAAGACAGGGTTTCTCTGTATACCCCTGACTGTCCGGAACTCACTCTGTAGAGTAGGCTAGCTTCAAACTCAGAGAACCATCTGTCTCTGCCTCTCCAGGCTAGGTTTAAAGGCATGTGCCCCCACCATCAGGCCTATATATGTGGTTCTTTACATGGGGTGGCACTGCAATTTTTTTTTTTTTTTTTGGTTTTTCAAGACAGGGTTTTTCTGTGTAACAACCCTTGCTGTCCTGAACTTTGTAGACCAGGCTGGCCTCAAACTCACAGAGATCTGCCTGTCTACATGAACTACTTTTATTTAAAAAAAAAATTGGGCATAAATTAAAATGACCAAAATCTAGCTTAACTCTGGCAACCAACTCAAGAAGGGGGGTTGCCATACACCTTTAATCCCAGCACTGAGGAGGCAGAGGCAGGCAGGTCTCTGTGAGTTCCAGGTCAGCCTGGTCTACAGATCAAGTTCCAGGACAGCCAGGGCTACTTAGTGAAACCCTGTCTCAAAAAACCAAAACAGAAAAAAAAGGCATTAATGCCTTCTGGTTAAAACTCCTGGGGTTAAAGATGATGCAGCAGTTAAGGGCATTTGCTGTTCTTTCAGAGGACCCTCGCTTAGTTCCCAGTACCTTTGTTCCAGCTTACCATCACATGTAACTTCAATTTCAAAGGATCCATCACCCTTTACCACAGGCAACCAGACAGATAAACAGTCAGACAAAAGACACACACACATTTAAATCATAATTTATCTTTTACTTAAAAGAACTCAATCCCAGAAGTCAGGAGTGGTTTGTACCTACAATACCAGCACATGAGATGCTGAATCAGGACTACCAACTGAGTTTAAGGCTATCATGGGCCACATACTGAGACCTTGTCTCAACCAAAAAGAAAACAGAACACAAGTGAGTCAGGAGGCTAGAGATGGCTCAGTGATTAAGAAGACTCTCTGCTCTTCCAAAAGACCCAGCACCCATGTGACAGTTCACAGCTGGGACCTGACACCCTCACACCAATGCAAATAAAGTAAGAATTATTTAAAAAAAAAAAAAAAGACTAGGTAGAATCCCAGTTCTACCAATTACAAGGTATAAAACTTCAATCACATTGTTTTCTCACCTGTAAAATAGGGAAGATGAAGTAGTATTCTGAAAGTTTATCCACACTATACAAATTGAGTCTGGGGAGATGGCTCAGTACTTAAGAGCTCTTATAGAAAACCAGACTTTGGTTCCCAGCACCCATTGTCAGGTGGTCCACAACTGCCTGTAACTCCAGCTTCAAGGGACCCAATATCCTCTTCTGGCCTTGTAATTTGAATAAAAATGGCCAACATAGGCTTATATATTAGAATATTAAGTTAGGAAGTGATACTATTTAGGAAGGAGTAGGAGGTCTGGCCTTGCTAGAGTAAGTATGGGCTTTGAGGTTTCAAAAGCCCATGCCAGCCAGGCCCAGTATCTCTTTCTCTTGGCCAGTAGATCAGGATGTATCTCTCAGCTACTGCCCCAGCATCATGTTTGCTGCCAGGCTCCCACCATGATAATGGACTAAACCTGTGAAACTGTAAACAAGCTCCCAATTAAAGGTTTTCTTTTATAAGAGTTTCTGTGGTCAGGGTGTCTCTTCACAATAAGAGAACAGTGACTAAGACAGAAGTTGGTACCAGGGAGATGGAGAGATAGTTCAGTGGTTAAGACCCAGGTTCAATTGCAAGCACTCACATGACAGCTCACAACTCCAGTTCCAGGAGACCTGACACCCTCACAAAGACTTGCATTCAGGCAAAACACCAATACACGTGAAATGAAAATAAATCAATTTTTAAAGTGTAAGTTAGCACCAGGGTGTGAGGTCTTGCAATGGCAGGCCTGACCATATTGTTTGTTGGAAAAATGTGCAAGACTTTGGGGCTTTGGACTAGAAAAATCAGTTGGACACTTTTAAGTGAGGCTTAATGGGCCATCCTGGTAAGGGAGTGAAAGACAGTGCTGAGGGAGACTTGAACTATGGGCCTAGAAACCATTCTTGTGACATTTTGGCAATGAATGGGGGTACTTTTTGTCCTTGTCCTAAAAACCTGCCCAAAGATAAATTCAAAAGTTTTAGATTAATCCCATTGGCAGAGGCGATTTCAAGAGCCATAGTGGTTATTAGTAATCATCCTTAGGTATATCTATAATGAAAAGGAGCAGGCTGGAAAAAGAGAAAGACAAAATGTACAGTTTGAGGAAAAAGGGAGAACCAGGAATTGTAATGGAGTTAAGCCCAGTGCTCAAGGAGATTTTTAAAAAGTTTAATTAAAAGCCTGATGCTAACTGGAATAAAGGAAGTGGTGCTCTCAGGGTGAGATTCCACCCAGCTAAGCTTCCAACTTGTGAAAAGGAATTGTAAAACTTAAGCAGTGAAGGAAACCATCAACAACAGAAATCTGATACAAAAGTAATTAAAGGAAAGAACCATGTTCCAGGCCCAGCAAGCAGCAGAATCAGCATTGGCCATGTGGTTCTGGCTTTAAAGTCAAGGCTACAAGAAAGAGGTTATGAAATCTCCTCTGTGACTAAAGAAAGCCACCGAAGCCAGACATGTGACAGGGGTGTCCCACTGTGGAAATCTAGAAAGGCAATTATGTGAAGTTGTCAAGATGAATCCTGGATCTCATTGGAGACCCCAAGATAGAGACGGGCTCAGTGGTTAAGAACACTGGCTGGGGCATGGTGATAAACGCCTTTAGTCCCAGCACTTGGGAGGCAGAGGCAGGTGGATCTTTAAGGCCAGCCTGGTCTACAAAGAGAGTCCAGGACAGCCATGGCTTGTTACACAGAGAAACTCTGTCTAGAAAAAAAAAATGCTGGAGATACCAGAGTCTTGGGATTCCTTCAAAGGAAAGCTGAAGACCAGGTGTGGAACCAACCGGAGAGAAAAGTGTGTTGCAGTCAACAAAACTGAAAGGAGTTGGAAATCAGAAGGGTGCTCCCCACCATGATGATAATGAACTAAACTTCTGAAACTGTAAGCAAGCTCCCAATCAAACGTTAAAATCAGAGTTGTGTGGTCATGGTGTCTCTTTTGGCAGAAATGGAACAAGTGACTAAGACAGGCCTCCACCCACACACATGTATATACACATACAAACACATGAATAGAAATAAGATATACCTTTAAAAATTAAAAAAAAAAGTATACAAGTGCCCTGGCAAGATGGCTCAGTGAGAAAAAGTGTTTGCTGCCAAGACTGAGGACCTGGGTTTTATCCCCTACACCCACATGGTGGAAAGGAAGAACACACTCTGACCCCTTTAGGTCACACTCACACTCACTCACACACACAAAATAAATGTACCTTTAAATTTTGTTAATTATGCAAGGACAATAAGTACTCAATTTTAGTTATTATTATCATCACCAGTATCTAAAACAAACTCAAGACCAGTAATAAATAAATAAATAGATGCCCAGCATAAAGTAATATGCATAATTTCTTCATCTTAAAAGATAGGGAGAGGAGTTTCTTGAGGTGATTGTGTCAAATATTGTCCAGGATATTGGAACACCTGAAACAGGAATGAAAGACCAGTGTGGTCAGTTTAGTGAAACTGTTTCAAAATAAGATGCAAAACGAGGGCTGGGGGAACAGCTCAGTAGGAGAGAAGGCTAGCATTCACAAGACTCTGGATTCAATCCCCAGTGCTGCTAAGAGAAGGGCTAGAGTGATAGCTCAGTTGGAAGCACACATGCACACAGGTCCTGGGTTCAATCTCCAACCCAGCAAAACCCAGCATAGTGACACCTGTAATGCCAACTCTGCAAACTTTATGATCATCCTTCACTACACAGTTCAAAGCCAGTTTGGTTTACATGAGATCCTGTCTCAAAAATAAAAAAAAAAAGAAAAAAGAAAAAAGAAAGGAAAGGAAAGATGAGAATCCAAGTACAACCTATATATTTTTCCTTTTGAGACAGTCTTACCAGGCTGGTCTTGAACTTGTGATATCCAGGACTGTTCTGCCTCAGCCTCCTGACAGGTAGAGGATACAGGCAACACCTATGTTTTCTGTTTGGGGATTTTTAGTTTTGAGTCAGGCTGGCTTCAAATCCTTGAGTCTCGAGCTTCACCCTCCACAAAGGAGCAACTATGGTTTTAAATACAGACAACTAAGTAAGAAACTAAGTAAAATCTAGAAGTCATATTGAACTGTAAGGTAGACCATTCAAATTAATGAACATGAATGCCTGATAATAACCAGCCCAATACCCCATAAACAAAGATTTGTTTTACTTGAGCCAATTAACACAAATTCATAAATTAATACAATGATCTTTACAAAATTAAGGGCCTGTATTTCAAGTACTAAAGTATATTTTCCCTCGGTAAAGAGAGCATCTACATGCTGTTTGTTAATGTAGAAAATAGGCTGCTTGGCTTGTTCTCAAATTCTACAATCTTAGGTGCTCTAAAACCATGCTATCCTAGTAATAAATCAATGGCACATTTTTGCCAACTACAAATGAAATTATGATTCACGCTCCCTATGATTTTGTTTTGCCACTAGGCACCAATCATTTATCTCACCTGAGTAGGGGGGAAAAATCACTTAATTCAATCTTGGGATCAAACTGCCCAAAAATCATGATATCTACATGAAAGCGGTATACATTTCAGATTAACTACCCCAAACTGTCAAGAAGTAAATCAGAAACGCGTGAAAAACAGCCTCAATTTAATAAATGTATGTGATTGGTAAAATAGGGCCTAGGCACAGCTACCTTTCCAATAAATCTTCTGGTGAATCTCCGCTAAACGGAACCCCATCCCTCATGTAACAAATAAATAAAAACATGATCTAAGTACTTGGGAAATGTGTCCCAAACGCGGGGGAAACACCTGATGTCCCATTAAAAACCGGACTTAGTCAAAAGTATATGCCGGGATTCTCAGAAAGGAAAAGCCGGCATTAAGCCTGCCCCGCCGCCCGCCGCCGTCCGGGAGAAATCCCAAGATACCCCCGAGGATTTGGAGGTGAGAAAGAAGCTAAAAAAACCCTTCCGGCCACCTTCCTTAACCTCCTACCTGGAAAGCCATTCTTCCCTGGCCTCAAGGAACAGGAGTAGCCCGGCCAAAGGTTTGAGCTCCTAGTCCCAGGATCACTTCCTCCCGCCGCCCCTCCCCCTCCCCCCCGTCCCCCTCCCCCCACTTCCCCACGCAGTCGCTAGGCCCGAAAGATGGGGAAGAATGACCGCGAGCGCCCGCGACTCCCCGGCCTCCACACCGCAGGCAGGGAGGCGTGAGCCCAGTAGGGGCTCCCGGCTCCGCAGCGACAGGAGGTGGAGAAGGCAACGCGGGACGCAGGCCGTCCCCAACACACACACACACACACACACACACACACACACACACACACACAC
>CAJQZJ010000542.1:1437513-1455064 GCA_907164525.1 Lophiomys imhausi | reverse complement strand
ACACACACACACACACACACACACACACACACACACACACACACACGGCCGTCCCCAACACACACACACACACACGGCCGTCCCCAACACACACACACACACACACACACACACACAAGGCCGTCCCCAACACACACACACACACACACACACCCAGCCCCAGCTCACACACACACACACCCAGCCCCAGCTCACACACACACACACACACACACACACACATACACACACACCCAGCCCCACACACACACACACAAGGCCGTCCCCAACACACACACACACACACACACCCAGCCCCAGCTGGGGCTTCCCACCGCGCTCCCCTGCCCCGCTCACCTAGAGGGGAAACGATGCCGCTGACCGCGAAGCCGCGCGCGGGCCTAGGACACCTAGCGCACGTCTTTGCAAACACCCCACTGGAGTGGAAGGCGCCCGGGAGCAGAATGCCGGGACCCGTGATAGGGGCTTGCGTTTTACCTCATGGGCTCAGCGGTCATGTTTTTGGCTCGGACGCCTGCTTGATTTCGGCAAGCCTTGGGTACCGCTCCGCGTTCCCTAGCGCCGTTGGCAAGCGAAAAGTACTGGAATCTTAGTAGTCACTGCACCCGGTGCTGGATACTCCCCACAGCTCAAAGGCCATTACCGCTGCCACCGCTGCAAGAGCCGCGGAAACAAAGCGCCGCTGCCGCGGACGCCATCTTGTTGGGCCGAGGCTCTTGCAGAAGAATTGGCGCGACCTCCCTCCTCTTTCATTCATCTATTGGCTACCTCTGCCAGAGCTCAGTGTCTTATTGGCTACGGAAATTCACCTTCTTTGGGGGCCTGTTGCTAAGGCAGGCAACGTCATTTGATCCCCTCAACCTTTAATAGAGGGTCCAGTTCAGTCCCTGCTGACCTCAAAGTACCAAGGATGTATCTTTACTTTATCCTGAAAATGCCGTCTTGGCTCAACCTCTTTACTTCCATATAACTGGAGAAACAATAACACCCCATTGACGTTTATTGAAAATTTACTATATGTTGAACACTATACAGATCTTTTATCAGAATTACCTCATGCAATGCTTGTACCCTCCAAAGTAGGCAGATCTAACATTTTCTGAGTGAGGAAACCAAAGCACAAATTCTACATGCAACCAAACATCCATCCTTGGAGGGGGACGGCATGCACTCTTGTGATATTTTGAATCCAAGGCTTTGTACATGGTTAGGTAAATCCTGTATTGTTAAGCTTCATCCTCAACCCCACACTCTTAATCATTAATCTCTATACTCATCCAAAATATAAGTATTTTCTTTCCTTTTTTATAATATCCTCGATTTCCTATATGTCTTACGTACAATATTCAACTTGCCAACATGCTTACACATATGTGCATTTTTACCTTTTGCAGGAAGGGAAGTGAGAAAGACTCTAGCTATACTGTCCTCACTAGGCTGTAACTCACCATGTAGATGAGGCTGGCCTCAAACTTCCAGTGACCTTGCTGTCTCCAAAGTGCTTAGAAGACAGATGTACCCCATCATACTTATGGGTTCCTTTTTAATAATTTGTTTGCATTTTATGTACATTACTGTTTTGCTTTTGTGTATGTCTGTATGAGGGTGTCAGATCCCCTGGACCAGGAGTCACAAACAGCTGTGAGCCGCCATGTGGGTGCTGGGAAGTGAACCCAGGTCCTCTGGAAGAGCAGTCAGTGCTCTTAACCACTGAGCCATCTCTCCAGCCCATACTTATGGGTTCTTACAGATACTTATATGTATATGATCAAACAGACACTGGCATACAATTCTTTTGAAATTCAACAAACTTGAAATTGTCACACACAGATCAGCCATTACTTCAGTCTGATGTGATTGGAGGTATATCTCACAAACCAATTGATCTGTATCTTTTTTTTCCTCAATTCATTGCATCTGCAAATCACAAATAAGTTTTCTAAATCTGAAGTTTTCAATTTTGTGCCCACATTTATTCTGCAACACATGTTCATTGTATTTATTTTGTTTGTTCTGTTTATTTTTCATGAAATATGGGATAGCTTTGGTCATGCTTAGATGTAAAGCTTGCAGTTTTGTACTAGAATGGCAGGAGAGGAGTCTCTTTTCAAATAATGCATTCTAACAATCAGACTAGATTTTTTTTTCTTTTTGGGTGTCTGTCTTGAAAACTCTTCTGACAATGGCATTTATTAAAAACTCTTCAATTTATTATCCTCAGGCAGATTTTTAGGACAAAGACAAAAAGTACCCACATTCTTTGCCAAAATGTCCCACCCTAATTAAACTCAGTGAGTACCTGGGTGTAGTGGTGCACACCTTTAATCCCAACACCAGAAAAGAAAGTGAGACAGGTGGATCTCTGTGAGTTGAAGAAAGAAAGAAAGAAAAAAAGAAAGAGAAAGAGAGAGAGAAAGAAAGAAAGAAAGAGACAAGACAAAGAAAATAGATGTTAGGTCTGGACCTGGTCCCCAGGTCCTCCCAGCATGCCTTGGTTTCTACCTGTGAAGGGCATGCCCTGCCCCCAGAAGCCCTTTCCTATATAATCCAGACATTTTGGGGCCCCCCTCCATCTACCTCTCTTCCCAGCTCTCCTCCTTTCTTTCCCTCCCTCTGTATTTCTGTCCCTCTCTTCTCTCTATCCTTGCATGCGCCCGTCTCTTTCCCTCTCGTATCCAATAAACCTGCCTTTTTATAACTTAATTTGGCCTGGATTGGATCATTTCGCACAGCACAGAATGCACTATTATTTTTTAAAACAATGGATAAATCTGGTTTTAAAACAAAATGCGGTGTGCTAATATGTTTTGTGTGTGTATGTGTTTAGGGTTTGGTTTTTGAATAAAAATAAATAAAAAGGAAAAGAAATATAACTAGTCTTGGATTTTGGCACCAAATCAATGGTGGGGGGAGGAAAGAGAGAAAGATAGAAGGAAAGAAAGGAAAAGGAAAGGAAAGAAAAGAGGGATGCTCCTAGGTATGTTTTAGGAGAAAGTTTATTGTCTATGAAAGTAAGAGCACAGTTAGAGGCAGGGACCTCTGGAAGAATCCAGAGTGGTCACGACCAGACTGAGTTTTGCCATTTGGGAAGAAGCTGGAGAGGAAAGGAGAAGGGAGAGAGAAGAGCCAGGTGCAGCTGCCAGAAGTCCCAAAGGTACAAAAAGGGCCTGCAACCAAAACGGTTGGATTATATAGGGAAGAGCAGCCTATCCCCTGGGCTGGAAGTTTCAGGGTAGGGGATGGAGAATGCCAGCCTGAAGGGCCCTGTAACAGATAGGGACTGAGGGATGCTGGGAGAACCTAGAGGCCAGTGTCTGCTTTGATATGTTAATAGGCACCTCAGCCCTTTGTCCCAGGTTTGTAACCTAACAGTTTTGGTTTTTCTGTGCTTTGTTTGCTGAGTTGGGTTGGGTATTCACAGGGAAGGGGGATTAAAACCATCTTTTTTTTTTTAAACAAAGTCTTACATAGCCCAGCCATGTAGTTGAGGATGACTTTGAATTTATGATCCTCCTGACTCCATCTCCCACGTGCTGGAATTACTAGTATGGACAATCCCTACTGGTTTACATACATGCTACACAAGGACTCTCCTAATTGAGCTATATAAGCCCAATTTTATGTATGAGTTTAGAATTGTCGTATCTTGCCAGTTATATTCACAAGTTTCATTGTCAATTGTGTTCCTTTGTCTTTTTGTTCTTGTCTTGACGTCTTTGTTTTCTGGTATTAACATAGCCATGACAGCTCTCTTTACTATTCAACTGGCAAAATATCCACATATTTTGATGTAACATTGTAATACTTTTGTTGAACTTTATTTTACTTTTTAAAATTAGCATGCAGTTGTCCCTGGTGTGCATGACAGGAAGTGCTGTTCTCCTCCAGGTGCGTGACCCTGAGGGGCTGTTCTCAAACAAATCAATAAATAACAAACCAATAAAAATAAAATAAAATTAGCATGTAAAATAATGGGTTTACTGGGTGTGGGAACACATGCTTTAATACCAGCATCTGCTGAGGCAGGAGAATTGTCACAAGTTTAAGACCAGCCTGGGCTATCTATCAAGTTCCAGACCAGCCAGTGTTACATAATGAGACTCTGTCTTCAAAAAATGATTTCATTATGATAGTTTTACATATATATGTACTTACACACACAAACACACATATTGAAACAACAAAAATAAATCAATAACAGAAAAAGAAACTGGCTCTCATATAGTCAAAGCTAGCCTTGAACATCTACCTGATCAGGAGGTCAGCACTATACTCAGCTACAGAGCTAGTCTGGGATACATCAGCTCCTGTTTCAAATTAAAAAATAAAAGTGAAGTATGCTGTTCTATTACCATGTACTTGGGAATTCCCCAAATTTCCTTCAGACCCTGCTAGTTTCAGTTAGCTGTGCTCAGAGGTCTATTTACTTTGTTCATGACTGTTTATGACTGTAGTGGACTGTAGGCTTTTCTTAGGGAAACACAACACACATCTACCATCACCTGAAAGGAAACCCACGACAAATTGAAGTACTGACTGCATCAACGCCCAACTTGGTAAAGCAAACTTTTTACGTGGTCTGCTAACAGGAGTGTGGGTGAAGGGTTATTTTCATAAGCTGGGATGACTCAAAAGCCACTGGATCACAAGAAAGTTCACTCCTATCCAAAGGAGGACTCAGGAAAACTGCATCCCTGCAATTGTCTCCATAATTTACAGGAAGCTGAGGCACCAAGAATCTCTGCTAGCAGCTCAGTCATCGCCCCTAGCAGTTGTTTACTCCTTTTATAAAGCTAGGAGAAGTCCTTTGAGAATCCTCTGTTTCTGCTTTCTCAGATATTTGACCTTTTGTTTACCTCTTTGGTCTCAGAAGCCTCCCCCTCCCTGCAGAATCTGCTTCAATTCCCAGGAAACTGATTTATAAAAGTGAACTAACTCTATGGTGGAATCTAGATTATGTTCCATGTGCACATGAAAAATCATGAATTTTGTTTTATTAGATATAAGAAACATTAGGTATTAATTTTCTATCAAACGCAGTAAGAAAACTGGTGTTTAAGACAAGGAATGGCCAGGTGTGGTGGCGCACGTCTTTAATCCCAGCACTCAGGAGGCAGAGGCAGGTGGATCTCTGAGTTCAAGGCCAATTTGGTCTACAAAGTGAGTTCAGGACAGCCAAGGATACACAGAGAAACCTTGTCTTGAAAAACCTAAAAAATAAAAAATAAGACAAGGAATTCAAATGGTTTTGCAAGTCTTTTTTAAAATCTTCCTTACATTTATGAAAATGTTTTTAATAACTTACTTGTTTTAGAGCATTGATTGGTGTTTGTCTGAACATATGTCTGTGTGAGGGTGCTGCATCCCCTGGAACAGGAGTTATAGACAGTTGTGAGCTGCCATGTGGGTGCTGGGAATTGAACCCAGGTTCTCTAGAAGAGCTTCCAGTGCTCTTAACTGCTGACCATCTCTCCAGCCCAGGAAAACTTTTTTTAGTGTTTATTTATTGCTTCAGGTTACATCTCCATCACAGTGCCCTCTTTCCTCCCCTTCCAGTCCCGCCCTCCCACCCTCTACCTCCTATTGCTTCCAACCCACTCCTCCAGGGTGCAGTGTCCCTAAAGATCAGTCCCGAGCCCCAGTTCAGCAGTCATATGAGGACCAAGAGCCTCCTCATACACTGGGAGCCTACAAGGCAGCACCACTAGGGAAAAGTGTCTCATTGACAGGTAACAAAGTCTATGTTCATGTTCCCTTTAGTGTAGTCATCCTGTACTATATGGCTAAAATCCAATTATAAGTGAATAGATGTCATGTGCATCCTTCTGAGTCTGGGTTAGCTCACTCAGGATGAGCTTTTCTAGTTCCATCCATTTGGCTGCAAATTGCATTATTTCCTTGTTTCTGATGGCTGAGTAGTATTCTATTGTGTAGATGTACCACGGTTTTGTTTTGTTTTGTTTTTTTTAATCTATTCCTTGGTTGAGGTATATCTGGGTTGTTTCCAGTTTCTAGCTATTACAAATAAGGCTGCTATGACCATAGATGAGGAAACGTCCTTGTGGGTTGGTGAGGAATCATTTGGATGTATACTCAGGAGTGGTATGGCTTGGTCTTCAGGTAGTTTTCTAAAATATCGCCAGACTGATTTCCATAGTGGTTGTACAAGCTTGCACTCCCACCAGCAATGGAGGAGTGTTCCCCTTTCTCCACACCCTTGCCAGCATGTGTTGTCATTTGAGTTTTTGATCTTAGCCATTCTGACAGGTGTGAGATGGAATCTCAGAGTCTTCTTGAGTTGCATTTCTCTGATGATTAAGGATGTTGAGCATTTCTTCAGGTGTCTCTCAGTCATTAGTGATTCCTCCCTTGAGAATTCTCTGTTTAGCTTTGTTCCCCAGGGAAAACTTTTATTTTATTTTTTTTTACAGTTGATGGTTTTTTTTAATAAGTACTTTATTTTTTTTTCAAGTTACATCTCAGTCGCAAACCCTTCCCTATTCCCCCTTCTTGTCCCACCCTTCCACCCTCTTCCCCCCCAACAGCTTCTCTTTTCATTCCAACAAATGGTTCTTTCTCTTATAACAGTAAATTCTATACAAAACAGCAGAATTAAATATGCCACATTTATGAGAGTTAAATGGCCCAGTGTACCTTCCCAATGTCCAGTTCATACATATTTGGCCCCTGACTTTAACCTTCTACGGGAAAACTTTTAAAAGAAACATTTCTACAGTAAAAAAAAATCACATACAGACCCCCACAGTGATAGAGGGAGACTTCAGCACCCCACTCTCACCAATACACAGGTCATCCAGAGAAAATATAAACAAAGAAATACTGGCATTAAATTATGTCATAAATCTGAGCCGGGTGTGGTGGTGCATGCCTTTAATCCAAGCACTTAGGAGGCAGAGTCAGGTGGATCATTGTGAGTTCGAGGCCAGCCTGGTCTACAAAGCGAGTCCAGGAGAGCCAGAACTGTTACACAGAGAAACCCTGTCTCAAAAAACCAAAAAAAAAAAATTATGTCATAAATCAAATTATCTAACAGACATCTACAGAATGTTCCACCCAAACACAAAAGAATATGTATTCTTCTCAGCAGCTCAAGAAACTTTCTCTAAAATTGACCGCATACTTGAACACAAAGCAAGTCTAAAGAGGCATAAGAAACTTGAAGTTCCAGCGTGGTGGTGCACACCTTTAATCCCAGCACTTGCGAGGCAGAGGCAGGAGGATCTCTGTCAGTTCAAGACCAGCCTGGTCTACAAACCCAGTCCAGTCCTGCGAAAGCTTTTACACAGAGAAACACTGTCTCAAAGAGAAAAAAGAAAAAGAAAGAAAACAGAAAGTAAATATCAGAAAACTTCTACACCTGATAAACACTTTCAACAAAGTAGTAAGAAACAAAATAAATACATAAAAATCAATAGCTTTCCTATATACAAATGACAAACAGACTGGAAAAGAAATCAGGGAAACAATGTCTTTCACAATAACCTCAATTTAAAAGAAAATATTTTGGGATAGCCCTCACTAAGCAAGTAAAAAACTTGTATAATAAAAACTAAAAAAAAAAAAAAGACATTGAAGAACAAAATTGAAGACACCAAAATACGGAAGGATATCTCATGCTCATTGATAGGTAAGATTAATATTGTGAAAATTACCATCCTACCAAAAGCAATCTACAGATTCAATGCAATTCCCATCAAAACTCCAATACAATTCTTCATAAAAATTGAAAAAAATTCTATTTCATTTGTAAACACAAAAACCCAGGCTAGCTAAAACAATCCCAAACAATGAAAGAACTACTGGAGATATCACCTTCCCAGATATCAAGTCTTACTACAGAGCTAAAGTAATAAAAGCAGCATGGTGCAGTGGTGCAAGCTTTTTTCTTATTTTTATTTTTATTTTTTGGTTTTTGAAGACAGGGTTTCTCTGTGTAATAGCCCTGGCTGTCCTGGACTCACTCTGTAGATCAGGCTGGTTTTGGTGCAAGCTTTTAATCCCAGTACTCGGGAGGCAGAGGCAGACCGATGTCTGTGAGTTCAAGGCCAGCCTGGTCTACAGAGTGAGTCCGCGACAGCCATGGCTACACAGAGAAACCCTGTCTCTAAAAAACAAAACAAAACAAACTCCATGGTACTGGCGTAGAAACGGACTGGTAGATCAATGGAAATAAATTGAAGACATAGACATAAAACTACACACACACACCACACACCTGATTGTTTTTGTTTGTTTTTTGTTTTTCGAGTCAAGGTTCCTCTGTGTACCCTTGGCTGTCCTGGACTCGCTTTGTAGACCAGGCTAGGCTTGAACTCACAGAGATCCACCTGTCTTTGCTTCCAAGTGCTCGGATTAAAGGTGTGTGCCACCAGACCCGGCAACACAGACAGCTGTGAACTGCCATGTGGGTACTGGGATCTGAACCCGGATCCTTTGGAAGAGCAGCCAGTGCTTTTTTTTTTTCAGATTTATTTATTTTTACGAATATGGGTGTTCTGTCTGCATGTATATCTGTATTCCAGAAGAGGGCATCAGATCACATTATGGATGGTTGTGAGCCACCATGTGGTTGCTGGGAATTGAACTCAGGACCTCTGGAAGAGCAGCCAGTGCTCTTAACCACTGAGCCATCTCTCCAGCCCCTGCAGCCAGTGCTCTTAATCACTGAACCATCTCTATATCTCCAGTCCCCTTTTTTTATTTTATTGAGACAAGGTTTCTCTGGAAACTCATACTTAGACCAGGCTGGCCTTGAATTTAAGAGAGCCACCTGCTTCTGTGTTAAAGGCATGCACAACCACTGCCCAATCAGACACTTGATTTTTTTTTATTATTTATTTCATGTGCATGGTGTTTTGCTTGCATGTATCTCTGTGTGACTGTGACAGATCCCCTGGAACTGGCATTACAGACAGTTGTGAGCTGCCATATGGGAGCTGGGAAATCAAATCTGGGTCAATTGAACCTCTGGAAGATGGTTAAGAGCCAGTGCTCTTAGACACTGAACCATCTTTCCAGCCCAAGACAGTTGATTTTTAACAAAAAAGCCAAAAATACACACTGGAGAAAAGACAGCATCTTTAACAAATGCTGCTGATCAAACTGGATTGCTACAAGTAGAAGAAACCAAACAGATCCACATTGATCACACTACACAAAACTCCACATGGATCAAGGACCTCAACATAAGACCAGATAACCCTGAATCTGATAGAAGAGAAAATAGGGAATACTTTTCAAGTCGTTTGTAACAGGAAAGGACTTTCTGAACAGGACAACAAAACCAAAATAAATGGAAACTCATCAAACTAAAAAGCTTCTGTATAGCAAAGGACTCCATCATTCAGACAAAGAATGGGAAAAGATCCTTACCAATTATACATTTGATAGAGGGTTAGTATCTAGACTATATAAAAGATTAGGAAAAGAACTGAACCTCAAGAAAACAATCCACCCAGGCAGTGGTGGCGCACACCTTTAATCCCAGCACTTGGAAGGCAGAGGCAGTAGGAAATCTGAGTTTGAGGCCAGCCTGGTCTACAGATTGAGTTTCAGGGCAGCTTATGAAAAATAGAACAGGTATTAGGTGCCCTGGAACTGGAGTTATAAGCAATTGTAAGTTGTCTGATGTGAGTGCTGGGAATCAAACCTGAGTCTTCTGCAAGAGCAGGAAGAGATTTTAACCACAGAGCCATCTCTTTCAGCCCTTTATTATTTTTATTTCTGTGTATGTGTGCATATATTTGCTTGTGTGTATACATGTGCACATGAGTGGAGAACTATCAAAGGACGGAAGAGGGTGGCAGATGCCCCTAGAGCTAGAGTTACAGACAGTTGTGAGGAAGTGAGGAAAGAACAGCAAATGCTTTTAATCCTGAACCATCTCTCCAGCCTCCTTGCTTTTGTTTTTTGAGACAGTCACACAGTAGCCAAGGTTGGCCCATAATTTACTATGTAACCCAGGCTGACCTTGTACTCACAGAGATCTGCCTGCCTCTGCTTCCTGAGTGCGGAGCTCTCCTAAATATAATTTAAATAATTGACTTAAAGTATTTTTCTGGGGACCCAGTGAGATGGCTCAGCAAATTAAGACACTTACCACCAAACCTGACAGCCTGAGTCAATGCCTGGACCCGCTTGTTGGAACAAGAAAGCCAACTCCTCTAAGTTGTCCTCTGGCCTCCACACTTGCACTTACTTGTGCTCCTGTACATACACATACACATGCGTGGACACAAACAAATAAATGTAATAGTTTTTAAAAGTTCCTGCCTTTGCCTCCTAAATATTGGGATTATCACCCACCATTGTAACCAAATATTTGTATTTATCAACACATATTTATTAATACTTAACAAATCTCTATAAAATACCTAACTCCTATATCCTAAAACCTATAATCTAAAATCTATAATCTAAGAGTACCCTAATACCTAAGAATACTCTAATACCTATCTAAAAACACCTAACACTATTTTAACTTTCTTAAAAGGATATTAATATTCTTAGCGTAGGTCCATTCAAGATAACTTGGTTTATGGCAGTCCCAGAAGGCAGTCCTTTTCAAAGCTTAGTGTTCATTGAGCTTTACTCTGCAAGTTCGCAATGCCAGTTTATTTCCAATTTCTTTTTTTTTTTTTTTTGGTTTTTTGAGACAGGGTTTCTCTGAATATCTCTGGCTGTCCTGGACTCGCTTTGTAGACCAGGCTGGCCTCGAACTCACAAAGATCCGCCTGCCTCTGCCTCCCAAGTGCTGGGATTAAAGGCGTGCGCCACCACCGCCCGGCTTTATTTCCAATTTCTAAAGTCAGTCTATTGCAGCCGCTAAACTGATGCCGGCTTTATTCATCAGCTGAAACTTGCCTCTAATGGTCTCCTTGGCCTGGCCAGACCTCACAGCCGAAGGCCTCTCCAAGTGGCTTCTGAACTCTGCTTGCCTTGGGCACTTTTCTGGCACTCTGGGCATTTAAAGAACTCTTTTTCAGTAAACTTTATGCCATGCTTTTGCTTTAGGCTACAACAGTCAAAATTCTGTTGATGGCATACCTTGTTAATGGCGCTTAGTCAGCATGAACTCTCACTAGGTGAGGGCAGAAGAAAGAGCGAGACCATGTGGAATTCTCATCTTATATGTTGCATTATCTCGCGATACTTGGAAGTCTCAGGCGTCCACGAGATTTCTCTTAATATCCAACACTCTGGTTGCTTCTCAAGGTAACTGACGTCATCTGCGTGCCTTGCACAGTTTCTTAGCCATTCCCCTTCAACAAGGCATATTGTCCAGTCACAACTAGCTTTTTGTCCAGCAAACCAAAGGGACGCCAAGCTCCTCCTTATGTGCTGCCAGATACTAATCTCAACTGCCTACTAATTTCACTATAAAGACTTAACTTCCACAACACACCATGTCTTGAATTTTTTTGTGTTTTCAGTACTAGCTCTTAATGTTATTTTTATATAATTGTGTTTGTTTCACAGTTTCTCTCTTAACCCAGCTGTCACCCAAATAATTGAGACTCTTTATATTATTTTATATTATTTGTTTATCAAGATTTACAACATAATCCTGAACAGCTTAAGTCTGTTTAAAACTCTCTATGTTATTTTAACTCCTTCTTTGTTAAAAATCCTTACTTACTTGCTTTTGTCTTTTCTCTGTTCCAGCTTAATCTTCCTCATGTCTTCTGGACCTTTGCCTATGGCTGAATCTCCTTCTTCTCTTCTAATTCCTACTCCCTGGAGGGCAAGAAATCTAGCCACTATTCTCTCCCCTGCTGAGGGATTGACAGTAATCTGCTTTATCGGCATATAAGGGGACAGTTAGGGAGCAATGTTTGCACAACATTGAGACATGAGATTCCCAGAACAAGGATTGCAACCAGACATGGGGGGTGGAGTACAGAAATCAACATTTCAATTATACAATAAATTTATGCCTACAACTAGCTATTGAACTTAGGGCCTTATGCCTACCCTTTGCTTTTTTATTTTGAGACAGGGTGTCTGTGATCCACCCAGGCTGGATTTGAACTTGAGGTATTCTTCTCTCAACCTTCTAAGTAGCTAGACTACCAGACCTGGGCCATGATGTACTTCTATCTGATACACAAAACATTAAAATTGCATGTGTTAATGAGTACCATGTTGTGTTTTGATATATAAAAGCATTGCACATTTCACATCCAGTCAAGCACAGCCCTGGCTAGCTTGGAACTATATAGACTAGGCTGATCTCAACCCACAGAGATCATACCTGCCTCTGTCTCGGGAGTGCTGGTATTAAAGGCATGCACTACCACAACCAGTCAACTTCTTTTTTCTAAAAGGTATTTATAAGGTTTTTGGTGTGTGTGTGTGTGTGTGTGTGTGTGTGTGAGAGAGAGAGAGAGAGAGAGAGAGAGAGAGAGAGAGAGAGAGAGAGAGATTGGGGAAGGGTGCATGTGCCACAGTACAAAAGTAGAAGTCAGAAGACAACTTTGTGGCATCAATTTTCCCTTCTACTTTTGCATGCATTCCAGGAATCAAATCAAGGTTGTCAGCTTTACACACAAAAGCACTTTACCCACTGAGTCATATCATTGACTCCAGAACAGAACTTCTCTGATTGGTTGACCTTTCCCCAAGCATACATCATCATTATTTTCCTCAGCTCCTGGCAACCCTTTCTATGTTCACTTTCTGTAACATCAGGGTTTTGTTGAACCTACATGTGTGTGAGATCATGCAGAACTTGTCTTTCTTTACCTGGCTTATTGTATTTAAAATAAGGATTCCCTGTTCTATTCATAGTCTTGTAGAAGACAGAATTTCGTTCTTTTTCTGGCTAATTAAATATATATAGTCATGAGGGCAGGAGGATGGCTCAATGGGTAGAGTTATTGCTGTGCAAGTGTGAGGACAAGAGTTTGAATCCCCAGCACTCACATATAAGCCAGGTGGGCATGGTGACTACCCTTGACTCTGCAAGGAGCTCTGTGGTTTGCTGACTTCGACTCCTCTGGATACTTAATTACCTAGGCATCTCTAGGGATCCAGGTATGCCTGGTTTAAATGATAGTTACATTTTAGGTTTTTTTTTTCTTTCAGGGAACTGTAGGGGTTAGATAAATTAGATTTAGAAAATATATAGGGGTTTCTGATACTGTCTCTTAATTCAGGGCATGAAGAGCATTATCAGCATGTGGACTAAAAACAGGAAACAAACAGGAGACTTAATAGACTGAAAAACAAGGTTGAAGTCAGGAAAAACAGGAAAGACTCAATAGATTGAAAAACAAGGTTGAAGTCAGGAAAACAGGAAAGACTTAATGGACTTGAAGAAACAAAGTATCTGGCCTGACATTGTTTTCAGCTGCTAAGTGGGCGGAGCCCAAATTAAGCTGAAACAGAGTTCCTCCTATTTAAGGACAGTGCATGGAGCCCAGAAAGAGAAGAGGCCCCTGATGCTAGAGAGCTCCAAGAGTCCTGCTGAAAAAAGTGCTGGCCATCATTTGATGGCCAGATCTCCCTGAGGCAGAAAGAAGCTGGTGAGCAAAGAAAGCCTGAGCAAGACACCAAAAGGCCAAGGACTAAACCCTGTGGCTCAGCTTCTGCCTAGAGGGGTTTGATCTGTCCGATCAGTGGCCTAGGGGAAACTGTGCCTGGCTTTAAGGACTGAGGCAGAGCAGCTGAATTCCTGATTCAAAAGAAGTAAGTTGGCCTGCAGACGGCTGGGGTCTCCCACAGAGAAGAAAGCATGAAGCCTTATTTAAGGTGAGACTGCAATAACCAACTTACCCTGACGAACCTGCATCTGAGAGATCCAGAAAAAGGACTGCTAAGTGCGTTAAAGAATCTACAACAAAGACTGTTCCTGACGACTGAGGACCTGCCCCATAGACTGTATCATTCTAAAAGGTTATGAAAGTAGTTGTTATAATTATCAGTAGATTTACTGGATAGGTTAAAGGGGTTGTAGGAATTTATAGGATTAATAGTTAAGAAATTGTTGGTAGCCGGGCGTTGGTGGCACACGCCTTTAATCCCAGCACTCGGGAGGCAGAGGAGTTCAAGGCCAGCCTGGTCTACAAAGTGAGTCCAGAACAGCCAGGCTGTTACACAGAGAAACCCTGTCTCGAAAAACCAAAAAAAAAAAGAAATTGTTGGTGTTTGTTATAAGTAAATTTAGTAATAAATAAATAAGTGTTAAATAATAATTTAAAAGTTTGGTTACAGGAAACCCTCCTCTAACATTTGTTGTAATTTGTTTTCTTCATGACAGCCATTCTAACTAGAGTGGTAAAGTGGAATTTCAATGAGTTGTGTGTATGTGTGTTTCGTATACTTGCATGTTTGTATGGGTAGATACATATGTGCATGTACGTTTGCATGTGCACATGTGTGAACATGCCTATGCAGAGCAGAGATTGATGCTGAATGTCTTCCTCAATCACTCTTCTTATTTTCTGACACAGAGTCTCTCACTGAAAGTGGAGCTCATCAATTGCCTAGTCTGGCTGACTTATAAGCTCCAGGGATCCCCATCTCCACTCCCCCAGAGCTGGGGTTGCAGACACACAGCACCCTACCTAGCTGTATGGGTGCTGGGGACCCTAACTCAGGTCCTCATGGAAAT
Organism: Lophiomys imhausi; assembly: GCA_907164525.1. Classification (NCBI taxonomy): domain Eukaryota; kingdom Metazoa; phylum Chordata; class Mammalia; order Rodentia; family Muridae; genus Lophiomys; species Lophiomys imhausi. The sequence goes on along the minus strand of CAJQZJ010000542.1, from coordinate 1,440,429 downwards.
AGGGGGCTGGAGAGATGCCTCAGTGGTTAATAGCCCTGGATGCTCTTCCAAAGAACCAGGTTCAAATCCCAGAACCCAATTGGCAGTTCCCAGATATCTGTAATTCCGGGGTGGGGGCGGTGTATGCCTTTAATCCCAGCACTTGGGAGGAAGAGGCAGGTGGATCTCTGTGAGTTTGAGGCCTCCCTGGTCTACAGGGTGAGTCCAGTACAGCCAGGGCTATTACACAGAGAAACTATGTCAGGAAAAACCTTAAAAAGTGGGGTGGGGTATTGCTGCATAGCTCAGACCAGCCAATATGTAGCGTAGGCTGGACTTGAACTCCCTTGATCCTTCAGTTTCAGCCTACATATTACTGAAATTACAGGACTGCACTATCATTTAAAGCCTCTGACCCTGCCTCTATGCATGTATGCATTATGTATGTATGTATGTATTTAAACGTATTTAATTTTCTTTTGTGTGTATTGCTGTTTTGCCTGTTTGTATGTCTGTGTGAGGTTGTCCTGGAGTTACAGACAGTTGTGAGCTGTCATGTGATTCCCAGTCCTTTGGAAGAGCAGACAGTGCTCTTAACTGCTGAGCTATCTCTTCAGCCCCCCTATGTATTTATTTTTACATAAGGTCTCCCTGTGTGATCCTGACGGACCTGGATCTTGCTATATAGACTAGGCTGGCCTGGAACTCACAGCAATCCTCTAACGTGTACATCACCATGCCCAACTTCTTTTTTTTTTTTTTTTTTTTGGTTTTTCAAGACAGGGTTTCTCCATATAACAGCTCTGGCTGTCCTGGACTCGCTTTGTAGACCAGGCTGGCCTTGAACTCACAGAGATCCGCCTGCCCCTGCCTCCCAAGTGCTGGGATTAAAGGCGTGCGCCACCACCGCCCGGCCCCATGCCCAACTTCTAACACTTGTTGATGTCTTGTTGGTGTATGACACTCTTTGGGAATTGAACAGTTTTTCGGGTCTTCGTATTCTGGCTCTGGGCCTGTCTCCAGGAATTCTAAACAGGCTTTATTTTCTTTAAGCCTGGAGCCACCTCTCCTAATTCAACACAGGATGGCAGCAGGTGCAATTTCTCTGCAGTAGGCTGTCAATTTGTTACTATTTCATCACTAGCAACAATAAAAACCCAAGTTAGTCTGACTATACTATCCATACATTGTTTAAAAGAAACCAGTGAATGGGATTGGTACCTGAAATCCCAGTATGTAGGAGGAAGTGACAGGAGAGTCACTAATTCATCTAGGCCATATACTTAGTTGAAGGCAGAATCCACACAATGTGGTTCCACACAGGGTAAAAACCGTGTACACATGTTTGCAGCCTTCCCCACGCTGTTGCCCCTCTCTAACCCTAGCACCACCTCTCCATTGCCAAGCAAGCTGCAGCCAAAGGAGAAGGGGTGTAAGTAAGAAGGTGCCCATACCATGGCTCATACAAAGCAGACTGCCCGAAAATCCACCAGTGGTAAAGCACCCAGGACACAACTGGCTACAAAAACCACTCACAGGAGGGGTGAAGAAGCATCATCATTACAGGCCTGCCTGAAATCAGATATTCTCTCTCTCTCTCTCTCTCTCTCTCTCTCTCTCTCTCTCTCTCCCTCCCTCTCCCCCTCCCTCCCTCCCTCTCTCCCTTCCTCTCTCCCTTCCTCTGGCCCTCAGTCTCTCCTTCCCTCTCCCTCTATCCTTTGTGAAGATACCAACCTGTGTGCTATCCATGCCAAACATGCCAAACGTGTAACAATTATGCCAAAAGATATCCAGCTAGCATACTGCATACTCCGAGAACCAGTTTAAGAGTACCAAAGTCAGCCAGGCACTGGGGAGGCAGAGGCAGGCGGATGGATCACTGTGAGTTCGAGGCCAGCCTGATCTACAAAGGGAGTCCAGGACAGCCAAAGCTGTTACACTGTTACACAGAGAAACCCTGCCTCAAAAAACAAACAAGAAGTGTACCAAAGTCTATGATTGCAAGTCGAAAATAGGGGGCAGAAATCAGGTATTGGCAGGTTTTTCCTGTTCATTGTGTGGGAATTTTTAATATTATTGCATGATGCAAAGCATTAATACAAGCAAAACATTCCAGTGAACACATTTCAACAATTCAACTTTATAACAATTATAAATAAACCAGTTAAAATTTTCCGGGGGGAAAAAACATGTACATGTTGGCATGTGTCTGCAATCCCAGGAGAGAGATACCAATCCTGCTAGCCAGCAGTCTAGCTGTAGCAGTGAGCCCCATGTTCACTGAAAGACTTTCTCAAGAAAGTAGGTGGCCAGGCATGGTGGCACACGTCTTTAATCCCAGCATTTGGGAGGCAGAGGCAAGTGAATCTCTGTGAGTTCCAGGCCAGCCTGGTCTAAAAGTGAGTCCAGGACAGCCAGTGCTATTACACAGAGAAACCCTGTCTAGAAAAAAATTTAAAAAGTAGGTGGAAAGCTGCACGGTGGTGGCCCACCCTTTAATCTGGGCAAAGGCAGGAGGTTCTCTGAATTCAAAGCCAGCCTGGTTTACATAGTATTTCCTGGACAGCCAGGGCTACACAAAGAAACCCTGTCTGGACTAACTTAAAAAAGTAAACAACAAAACCCCAACAAACCTCTGGACAGTCACTGTGTTTGCACAGGCTGACTGACTGATTAGAACTTCCATGAGTCAGAGGCTGGAATGTGGCAAGTCCAAAGCCTCATTACAATTTTTCTTGGGTTCTGGGGACTGGAGAGATGGCTCAGTGGCTAAGAGAACTAACTGCTTTTCCAGAGGATCTGGGTTCAACTCCCAGCATCCATACAGGAGCTCATAAATGTCTGTAACTCCAGTTCCTGGAAATCTGGTTCCCTCACACAGATACAATCGCTGATGCACGTAATAAGAACTATTTTCATTTGTTTGATTATTTTTTT
>CAJQZJ010000542.1:1417426-1437113 GCA_907164525.1 Lophiomys imhausi | reverse complement strand
AGTGCCAGGATTAAAGGCCTGCACCACTGTGCCCAGCTATTTGCATGCTAACTTGGAGAAAATTGATGAGCACCCTTACCTGGCAAGGGAGATACAATGATCAGGAAGGTGGTTTTCCCAGGGAATGGCTTATACATTGCATTCCAGATGTGCTGACCCCTGCTATTTCCTAAAATACAGGAAACTTGACTGAATAATTTGTGGGAGTGGGGGACTGTGTTCTCACTCTCCCCTACTTTAAAACAAAGAAAAAACTAATGGGAAAGGACATAGTCCTAGTACTTGGGAGGTGGAGGCAGGAGAATCAGCAGGGAGAATTCAAGGTCGTCCTCAATTATATAGATAGTTGGAAACAAGAGATCCTGTCTCTAACAACAATCAAACAAGAGGGACTGCTGGTCAGCTCTGAGAGAACTAACTCCTAAGAATGACAAAAACAGGAAGGGAAGAGGATGAACTCTAACCTTGGGGAAAAGAAAACAGATCTTTCTGGAGCCCTAATTGCCCCGAGAAATTTGACACAATCCTACTTCTGTCTGAATCCTATTATCCCTTCTTTCTCTTTCCCTCAGGTATTTCCCATCACCATTCTATCTAGATTCACAGATCTTTAGGATTTCTCAGGAATTCAAATTAGTTCTAGAGGAAATACCATGGCAAACATAGTATGTTCTGTGCCACTTACTTGGGAAGTGATAAATAAAACAATACAACTTATGGATGGGTTATGTTAGAGTCCAAGAATAGCCACACAAACCACCCAGTCAGATATTGATGGTTTATTGAATGCACACTCCCAAACTGGTCATAGCCACCGTGACCAGGGTTCCAGAGGGCTTGGAGCCTGTGACATCAGTCTGCTTCCAAGGTAGGCTTTTTAAAAGAAAAACCATATCCCGGTAACAATCAGGTAACCACGTGTAGGAAGCAAGGGGAGGTTAGGGCTACATCATTTCGACTAGCTAGACAAAGCATTTCTAACTGACTTTTAATTTGATTGGTCCCAAGTGGAGCTGTAGTTGGGGTTTTTCAGAGTGTCAAGGTAACAAAGTAAAAAAGTGTGAGTGGGCTGGAGAGATGGCTCAGAGGTTAAGAGCACTGGCTGCTCTTCCAGAGGTCCTGAGTTCAGTTTCCAGCAACCACATGGTGGCTCAAAATGAGATCTGGCCTGCAGGCATACATACTTCAATTCAGAACATTGTATACATAATAATAAATAAATACATCTTTAAAAAAAACAAAGTGTTGAGGCAGAGGCAGGCGGATCTCTGTGAGTTCAAGGCCAGCCTGGTCTACAAAAGCGAGTCCAGGACAGCCAGAGCTGTTATACAGAGAAACCCTGTCTCGAAAAACTAAAAAAAAAAAACAAAGTGTGAGTAATTTCATCTTATAACTAAAATGGAGACTGAGGACAAAAATGACTGCAGTTATGCTAAGAGCTAAAGCAGGCCTCAACAGGGTACACCTCAGGAGTGGAGCCTGTACACAATATGTGGGAAGGAGGCCCTAGGTTCAATCCTTAGCATCACAAACAAAATTATACTTTGGACAACTTTTGAAACAAAAAAATTGATGAGTGCAAACAGCGCTTGTGCTGGTTGTTTTTTTGTTTGTTTGTTTGTTTGTTTGATTTTGTTTTCTTCTTTCATTTTTTATTCTTGTTTTTTAAAAATATTCTTTAAATTAACTTATTATTATTATTTTTAAAGATTTATTTATTATGTATACGTTATTTGGCCTGCATGTATGCCTGCAGACCAGAAGAGGGCACCAAATTTCATTATAGATGGTTGTAAGCCACCATGTGGTTGCTGGGAATTGAACTCAGGACCTCTGGAAGATCAGTCAGTGCTCTTAACCTCTGAGCCATCTCTCCAGACCCATAATTTATTATTTTTATCTTATGCACATTGGTGTTTGCAGGCATGTATGACTGTTATAAGGGTGTCAGATCTTGGAGTTATAGACAGTTGTGAGCTGACATTTGGGTGCTGGGAAGGGTCCTTAGAAAGAGGAATTAATGGTTTTTTTTGTTTGTTTTTCAAGACAGCATTTCTCTGTATCCTTGGCAGTCCTGGACTCACTCTGTAGACCAGGTTGGCATTGAACTCACAGTGATCCACCTGCCTCTGCCTCCCCAGTGCTGAGATTAAAGGTGTGCACCACCTCACCCTGTGCGTTATTGTTCTTAACCACTGAGTTATCTCTCCACCCCTTCTTTTTGTTTTTGTTTTTTTGAGACAGGGTTTCTCTATGTAATAGCCCTGGCTGACCTGGAACTCTGTAGGCCAGTCTGGCCTCTAACTCACAGAGATCTTGCTGCCTCTGTCTCCTGAGTGCTGGGATTAAAAGCATTTACCACCACGACTGACTCTCTAATTATTTCTAACTTTTGTTGTCAGATTTATTTATGACAGCTATTCTAACTGGGGTGAGGTGCTATCTCAAAGTAAGTTTTAATTTGCATTTCCCTGATGGCTAGAAATATTGAATTGGGCCGGGCATGGTGGTGCACACCTTCATTCCCAGCACTGAGGAGGTAGAGGCAGGCAGACCTCTGTGAGTTCAAGGCCAACATGGTCTACAAATTGAGTCCAGGACAGCCAAGGATACACAGAGAAACCCTGTCTTGAAAAACCAATATATATATATTGAATTGAACACATTTTAAAATAGTTATTGGAGGGCTCAGGGGTTAAGGACACTGGCTGTTCTTCCAAAGGACCTGTGTTCAAATTCCAGCACCCACATGGTAGTTCACAGCTGTATGTAATTGTGGGGTGTGGTGGTGCATGTCTTTAATCCCACTACTTGGAATCCAGAGGCAGGTAGATCTCTGTGAGTTCAAGGCTAGCCAGGTATACACAGAGAAACCTTGTCTTGTTAAAAAAATATTATTGGCTATTTGTGTTTCATTTTTGGGAACTGTCTATTCAGTTGATTTGCCCACTCCTTGACTAGCAGTTTTATTTCTCTAATATTTAATTTTTCTCAAATACCTTTTTTTTTGAGACAGGGTTTCTCTGTGTAGCCCTGGCTGTCCTGGAACTCGGTCTGTAGGCCTGGCTGGCCTTGAACTCTCACAGAGATCCACCTACCTCTTCCTCCCGACTGCTGGGATGAAAGGCGTGTGCCACCATGCCTAGCTCTCTCAAATATCTCATAGTCTCCCAGATTAGTCTTTCTTTATTTTGGAGGAACAGATGTCTGTCAGCTGTGTGACATGAGTGCTAGGAACCAAATTCTAGTCCTCTGGAAGAGCAGCATATGTTCTTAAACCTGAGCTCTCTCTCCACCCCTGGGCTTACACTTTCATGGTGATAGGACAACTGCAAGAGTAGCATACTTGAGGACTGGAGAGAGGCAGTGAAGTACGCAGACCTGGGTTTGATCCTCAGAATCCATGGAAAAAATAAACAATAACAACAAACTGGACATGAGGGACTGTAATATAGTTCTGGCACTGGGGAAGCAGAGACAGGTGAGTTCCTACCTAGAGGTGGCTTCTGTACTACACACACAAACATGCATACTTCAGCATGCACTGAAGAATAGAGGAAGCATGTAGAACTCAGGTGAGAAATCACAAAAGATTTCTGTTTGAGCTTATGGGAAACAATGTTTCACTGTTGTTCAATATAAAAAGGGCTGGGAGCCGGGCGTGGTGGCACATGCCTTTAATCCCAGCACTCAGGAGACACAGAGGCAGGCGGATCTCTGTGAGTTCAAGGCCATCCTGGTCTACAAAGTGAGCCCAGGACAGCCAGGTGTATTACACAGAGAAACTTTGTCTCAAAAAACAAAAACAAAAAAAGGGCTGAGAATAGTGATACATGCCTTTAATCTCAGTACTCTGGAGGCAAGAGTATCTCTATGAGGTTTAGGTTAAGCCAGCCAGGGCTATCAGTATATTGAGACCCTGTTTCTACAACAAAGCAAAATAAACAAAAACTTCAGACCCTAACTTCCTAGTCACAGAGCCTTGACCAGGCATTGTGGACTAGTACTTTCAGACAAAATGGATTCTTTCTGAACCCAGATATTGGGTGGAACCAATAGATAATGTTTCTGTGAATCCTTTTCCCTAGGTGAAAGTAATTATTTGTAAAACATTTATTGGAATATTCTCTTTTTTATAATTTATTTTTATTTTATATGCATTGGTGTTTTGCCCTTATGTATGTCTGCAAGGGTGTCAGATCTTGGAGTTAGAGACAGTTGGGAGCTGCCGTGTGGGTGCTCTGATTTGAACTCGGGTTCTCTGGAAGAACAGTCGGTGCCCTTAACTGCTGAGCCATGTGTCCACCCCTTATTGGAATATTCTAATCATCACTTATCCTACGAAAAAACAAAACAAAACAACAAAAAAAACCCTGAAGACAATCTCTCAACATCTGTACCATACATCATTCTTTTGTTTGTTTTGTTTTTTCGAGACAGGGGTTCTCTGTGTAGACCTGACTGTCCTGGACTCACTTTGTAGACCAGGCTGGCCCTGAACTCACAGAGGCCTGCCTTCCTCTACCTCCTGTGTTCTGGGAATAAAGGCATGCACCACCATGCCCACAGTAAACCTCTCCCAGCTCGTGAGCCTCTTTTTTTTTAAGATTTATTTATTTACTTTTTTATGTATAGTGTTCTGTCTGCAAGTATATCTGCAGTCCAGAAGAGGGCACCAAATTTCATTATAGATGGTTGTAAGCCACCATGTGGTTGCTGGGAATTGAACTCAGGAGCCTCTGGAAGAGCAGCCAGTGCTCTTAACCGCTGAGCCATCTCTCCAGCCTCATTGTTTTTAATTTTCCAATTTTACTAATAGAAATACTTTTTTTTGGTTTTTCGAGACAGGGTTTCTCTGTGTAACAGCTCTGGCTGTTCTGGACTCACTTTGTAGACCAGGCTGACCTCGAACTCACAGTGATCCACCTGACTCTGCCTCGCAAGTGCTCTTTAATCCCAATTAAAGGCGTGTGCCACCACGCCTGGTTATAGAAATCCTTTTTGAAACTTTTGTCCGATTGTCTTTGGATTAACTGTCGGTCATTCTTTTTGTTGTTGTCCTGAAACTCACTACGTAGACCAGGCTGTCCTCGAACTCACAGAAATCCACCTGTCTCTGCTTCCTAAGTACTGGAAATAAAGATGTGCACCACCATGTCTGCCTTTTTGGGTCAGGGTCTCAATCTACTGCAGACTGGTCCCAACTTGCTATGTAACTAGCATATAATTCTCTTGCCCTTAAGTCTTGAGTGCTGGCATTGTTGTTGTGTGATTGAACCTAGACAAAGCTCTACCACTGAATCGGATCTCCTGCAACCTCCTTTGTGATGCCTTGGTGGTAAGCATGAGGGTCTTGTGTATCTTAGGCAAGTGCTCTGTGAGCTAAACCTCAGGTCCAGAACTCCTGCCTTTCAAAACTGAAACTACGACTACAAAAAAAGGGGAGGAGGGAGCTAGGCGTGGTGGCACACTCCTTTGATCCCAGCACTCAGGAGGCAGAGATAGGCAGATCTCTGTGAGTTTGAGGCCAGGCTGGTCTACAGAGACAGTTCCAGGACAGCCAGGGCCACACAGAGAAAGCCTGTCCCGAAAAAACAAAACAAACAAAAAACCTGAAACAACACACCATTCAACAACCTTGGCTACCCACTCCAGCCTTTGTATCCAATCTGCTTCCTGTCTCTGAAACTCCAATATTGTACACACCTTATATAGTTCCAAAGTTGCCTGGTGGCTGCAATCAAAGCTGCAGTAGCTGCAACAGCAATTTACCTAAGTAGTCTGCCACCCCCACAAGCATCAGCAAACTCCCTGAGCAGAATGCCACAAAAGCATACTGCCAGAGCTGTCAAGTATCCCCTTTCCCGCCCCAGCCTATGTGGCTGGAGCAGTCAAAAACGGCGTCTCCCAGCGGAACTGTCAGAATGGCCCGCTGCAGAAAAGGGAGCTGTCCTGCCTCAGCCTGCTGCCAACTAGGGGAATTGTCCATGGTGATGACATCTCTCCTGCTTCAGCCCTCTGTCTCAGCGTACTACTGCTGTCAAGGGAGCTGTCCACAGAGGCAGCATCTCCTATCCAGTCTCCCTCGGCCATTAGTGCTGGGGGAAAGACTTTCCTGACATGGACTCCCTTTGCAATATTGGCAACTTTGTAAAGTTTGTAAACCCTCAGGGCAAGGGAAAAAAGCCACCACACCCCAACTTGAAGAGTTTCAGCAGCTCAGTCTTCCGTCATGTCACCCCCTCCCCAGACTTCTTTGTAAACCACAGCACAGGGAAACCTACCAATCCCCAAGCTCTCCAAGCTCAGTACTTGAAAGGTCCACCAATCCACACTCTGGAAATCCCTGCCCTTAATAGCTCCGCCCCCCAAATCCCTATATAAATAAACCCTGCACTTTCCTCATTCCCTGCTTCCCTCTCCCAGGAACAGGGGCAGCCACACCCTGGATTGGTCCCTCCTCACCCTCCAGTAAATCTCTTTTATGGGATTTACTGCCTGCTGAGACTTTTTCATCAGAGAAGCATCAGCCAAGAAGCAAAGAAGAAAGGAAGCAAAGAAGACACTGAAGAAGGAGCAGAGCTCAGGCTTGGACTCCTCAGCTCAGCTGAGGTTGAGGAAACTCTCCCCTGTGAGCTGCAACTTCTCTGCTGAGGAAGCCTCCTCACAGAGCTGTGTGGTTCCTGGGCTCCCGAGCCTCAAGATACCTTCCACTGGGACACTGTCCCACCTAAAAGATCTGTGTGGTTCTTGAGCTCACGAGTCTCAGGATACATTTCCATCTGAGGAACTGCAGGCCTAAATGCTAACACCTTATATATGTATGATCAAGGTTTGTCTTTTTGTGTCTAGATTATTTCATTTAGTATCATATCCTAAGGCTCATTCATGTTGCAAATGTTGCAATCTCCCCTCCTGCCCCTCTCTTGGAGATGAAATCTTATATTGCACAGGCTGCTTTCAAACTCTTCAGCTCAAGTTATCCTTCTGTCTCAGCATTCTGAGGAGTAGGTACTATAAGCATACCACTACAGTCACCTTAGAATATCCTTCTTAAGGTTGAGTGATACTACATCTTTTTCCATTCTTTCATTGTTAGAAACTGAGCTTGCTTCTGCCTTTCAGCTATTCCTCTTTAGTTTTTGAGGGCATAGTCATAGAGATTAAATTGCTGAAATATATAGTAATTCTATTTGAAAACTTGAATTGTTTTTATACTTGAGAGTGTCTATGAGTCCCATGTATTCAAAGCTGGCCTTGGGTGGTAACTTCCAACTGGTAGAACTAAAGTGTGTACGTACCATCACACCTGCTTTTTTTTTTTTTTTTTTAAGACAGGATCTATTGTATTCCTGGCTGACCCTGAACTTGCTATATAGCTGAGTATGGCCTTCAACTCCAGATCCTCCTGCATCTGCCTCTGGAGTGCTAGGATTTTTTTTGACTGTTTTTATGTTTCTTGAGATAGAATTCTCATTCTTGTGCCTCAACCTTCAAGTACTAGGAATACAGGTATACACTACCATGTATGTCTAATGTTACTTTTCTTTAAGTTTTTTTTTTTTAAAGATTTTATTTATTATGTATACAATGTTCTGTCTGCAGGTATACCTGCAGGCCAGAAGAGGGCACCAGATTTCATTATGGATGGTTGCGAGCCACCATGTGGTTGCTGGGAATTGAACTCAGGACCTCTGGAAGAGCAGTTAGTGCTCTTAACCGCTGAGCCATCTCTCCAGCCCCCTTTTCTTTAAGTTTTAAATCTTATTCTATGTGTATGAGTGTTTTGCCTGCATATATGTATATGTGCACCATGTGTGTGCCTGCTGCCTTTGGATGGATGTCAGAAGTCACTGGATCCTTTAGATGTCAGAAGTCACTGGATCCTTTAGAAGTAATTTGTTGAGTGCTGGGAATTGAAACTGGTTCTCTGCAAGAACAAGTGCTTTTTTTTTGGTTTTTCAAGACATGGTTTCTTTGTGTATTCTTGGCTGTTCTGGACTCACTTTGTAGACCAGGCTGGCCTTGAACTCACAGAGATCCACCTGCCTCTACCTCCCAAGGGCTAGGATTAAAGGAGTGGCCCACCACGCCCGGCAATTAGACAGCTGTGAACTGCCATGTGGTTTCTGGGATTTGAACTTGGGTCCTGTGGAAGAACAGCCAGTGCTCTTACCTGCTGAGTCATCTCTCCAGCTCCAGGAACCACTAATTTTTTGATGTGCCTTGACATTGTTTTCCAAAGTTGATGTACTGTTTTATATTCCCACCAGTTGTAAAGCTCCTATTTCTTCATATCATTACTAATTTACTGTTTTTCTGATAGTAGCTAATATAGTAGGTATGAAGCAGTACAGTGTGGGTACCTGGGAAATGGAGGCTTATGAGAAATGCCTCATTGGTGGGAAAATGAAAGTATCTTGTGGGAGATATCTAAGATGGTGCCGGCTGGAAGATGCCGGAATGGAGTTGAAGCCAGATCGTGGGTATAGCTGATTGGGTGAGCAAGATTTCCATGCTCCTGACCAGTAGTGCATGATCACCATGTTACCAGGCTTGTGCTATGTGGTGTGATAGGATGATCTTTAATGTGATTGGCCCATGTAGCCTCATATGGAAACACCCATTTGGTTCTATATATAAGCCAGAGAACAAATATTAAAAACAGGAAATCCTGCAATCAATAGACCCCAAAGAGCAGGAACAGGGACTTAGTTACCTGTCAATGGGACACCCCACCCTAGTGGAACTGCCATGTATGCCTCCCACGCAAGAGGAAGCTCTTAGACCTCATGTGACTAATGAACTGAGGGGGGCTGATACACAGAGACACTCCACACTGGAGGCATGGGAGGGGTAGGAGAGGGGGTAGAGAGTAGGAACGAGGGGGTGGCAATGGAGACATAACGAAGTAATAAATAAACGTTTAAAAAAAACTGGAAATACTTAGACATCACCCCTGTGCATCTATTTGTCTTCAGAGTGAAGGCTGGATGTTCAGCCAGGCAGCACACTCACCTTTCCCTGAGAACCCCCTTATGTGGTGATCCCCATGTCATGGCATTTCTACAATAGAGTATCTTATTGTGGTCTTGTTTTTGTTAAGATAGATGTCCCCATTTGCAGCCCAGATCAGCTCAGAATGTGCTGGGTAGTTCAGGCTGGCCTTGCACTCTTTGATTCTCCAGTCTGTGGGAGGTCCCAAGTGCTGGGATTATAAGCATGTGTACAATTTCTGGGTACGCTGGTTTTGTTTTTTGAGACAGGGTCTCACTATGTAGCATCAGCTGGCCTGAAACTATGTAAACCAAGTTTACACACACATACAAGATCCACCTGGGATTAAAGGCATGTTATCACAATGCTTGGTTTCATTGTTTTGAACTGTATTCTATTTCAGGTGATGGCAAGCATTGGTAGGTTGTTTTGTTTTTGAGATCAACTCATGTAGCCCAAGCTAGCCTCAAACTGTGCAACAAAGGCTAAATTTATATTCCTGATCCTCCAGCTTTTCTATGGCTCCTAAATGCTGGGATTACAGGTGTTGTTCTACCATGCAAGTTTACAATGGTATTTTAACTCTTTTAATTTCATGAAGGAAAAAGACAAGGCAAGTTTTTTTTGTTTTGTTTTGTTTTTTCAAGACAGGGTTTCTCTGTGTAGCTCTGGCTGTCCTAGAACTCTGTAGATCAGGCTGGCCTTGAACTCACAGAGATCTGCCTGCCGCTGCCTCCTGAGTGCTGGGATTAAAGGCCTGCACCACCACGCCCAGTTGAGCAGGCAAGATTTAAGAGACACTTCTGTACAAACTTCAGAAGCATCTCTCTAGATTATTACTGCTCTGGCTTCCCTTCCTGGCAAAAGACGGTCTACCGCCTCACCTATATTCTACTTTCACAGACTAAAGAGTGTCAATCAAAACCCCCTCCTTAGGGCACATGCATGATTCAGGCTCTCCAGGGAAGTGCCTTTTTCATTTCATACAGAAATCTGGATGTCAGGAAGCAATCAGGGTGGACTATGGTCTCCAGAGAGCAATTTGCATCTGCAAGTGAAATATAATCCATAGGGTATTTTCAGCAAAATGGGAAACCTGTAAGCATTTCCTTGGAATAACCTTCAGTAAATTGCTTCATTTTTTTTTAGGGCAGGTTTTCCTCAGCAGTGCAAGTGAAGGTACTAATTGAAGCATATCTAATGTCTTTTTTTGGCTTTGGCTTTCAATAATATCTGGATACTGTATCAATGTTCATCTCACTCTTGCTCAGAATGGGCAGGGCCCACGTCATCGGATCTAATAGTAGATGTATAAGTTTCAAGTAGACTTTTAAAAAAGTATTTCAATGATTTTCTTTTTGAGGCAAGGTCTTCTGTAGTCTAAGTGGCTTCCAACTCACTATGTAGCTGAAGATGACCTTCCAGAAAGTTCCTTCAGAGTTCTTTCCTTCTCTGTTCTATTAAAGATTCATGTGGTAGGGTGTGGTGGGCATAACTTTAATCCCAGCACTCCAGAGGCAGAGGCAGGTGGATCTAAAAAAAAAGGTATGCGTGTTTAAATTTAATATAAATATAATTCAGGCTTTAGGTTTTTTGTTTGTTTGAGACAGTTTCTCTGTTTAGCCCTGGTGGTCTTGGAGCTCACTTTGTAAATCAAGCTGGCCTCAAACTCACAGAGATCTGATTGCCTCTGTCTCCCAGAGTGCTGAGATTAAAGGCATATGCCACATGTACAGCATCCCTGTATATCAACTGACTTAATTCAACACCAAATTTAGAGATTACTATATATCCAACCAAGAAAACAACCACACTCTAGTCCAGTCCAGTAGTTCTCAACTTTCCTATGTTGTGACCCTTTAATACAGTTCCTCATGTTGTGGTGACTCCCAACCATTAAATTATTTTTTGTTGCTTCTTCATAACTGTAATTTGGCCGTTGTGAATCGTAATGTAAATATCTGTATTTTCCAATGATCTTAGGCAACTGTTGTGAAAAGTTTGTTTGACCCAAAAGAGGTCAAGACCCACAGGTTGAGAACTGCTAAGGCTTGCTTCTTTAGCACAACTGTAGCCATTTTGTGTTGTCTCCATTTTGATCATGAGGTAAAATTAAGTTCAAATTCTCAGGCTCTACTCCGCAGATACTGACAAAGGAGAAGTCCTTCTGCCGGGTCAAATTAACCATTCATCCTGACTTGGTTATGATTCTATTCTATCGTTTTTGTTATTCATGTCCTGTTATTTTGAAATATTCTTGAAAACCCCTCTGAGCATGACTGTGCCCGGTTATGTTGACCTACTGTTCCAAATGTCTTACTATGACTGTAGGGTGCTCATACTCTGTTATCTTAGGACTGTGGAAACACCAACCACAACCTCACTTAACTCACTTAGGACCAATCAAATTAAAGGCCAATTAGAACTGTTATTGTGTAGTTAGCCAAAATAACTTGAGTCAAGGTTGACCACCCTGTTATATTGTCCACCCTCTGTATGAGCTCATTGCGGTTTCTGTCTTCATAAGCCGACTCTGAAGAACATTTGGGGTAGTAGTCTGGCTCTCAAGTCCAGATCTCATCCCTGATTATAATCAGTCCTGGGGTGTACGGTCAATAAACCATGTGTCATTGAAATTGGTGTCTGAGTGGTTTGTGTGGCTTTTCCTGAACCATAATAAGAATCTTTTTTTGTTGTTTTTGAGAGATAGAGGGTCTTACTATATAGCCTTGGTTGGCCTGGAAGTGCTATGTAGAGCAGGGTGGTCTCCAACTCAGAGAGATCTGCCTGCCTCCATTTCCCAATGCTGGAACTAAAGGTGTGCACCACCACACCCATCTAAGAATGTACCTTTTTGTTTGTTTTGTTTTTCGAGACAGGGTTTCTGTGTGTAATAGCCCTGGCTGTCCTGGATTTGCTTTGTAGAACAGGCTGGCCTCGAACTCACAGAGATCTGCCTGCCTTTGCCCCCAGAGTGCTGGATGAAGAGTTTATCTTAATCTAGAGGTGATGAAGGAAATTGTTCTATGAAATGCACTGTTGCAGGACAGTACAGAATTTAGGCAAATATAATTATAGTTAAGATGGAATATTCTAATTTAAGAATTTCCTTTTGAACCAGACATGGTGGTGCACACCTTTAATGCCAGCACTCTCTTAGTCAACTTATTTCCTTTGTATCAGCAACTCTGTCACTTTTCCTCAGTCTTTTTTTGTTTGTTTGTTTTTGTTTTTCCAGACATGGTTTCTCTGAGTTCAGGCTGTCCTGGAACTCACTTCGTAGACCAGGCTGGTCTTGAACTCACAGAGATCCACCTGCCTCTGCCTACCTAGTGCTGGGATTAAAGGCATGTGCCACCACAACCGGCTTCTGCCTCAGTCTCTTAAACTGCCCACAGTTTATTTCAGGCCACTCCACTGTTCAGACAGGTCAAACCCCTCTGGGCAAAAGCTGAGCCACAGGGTTTAGTCCTTGGCTTTTTGCTGTTTTGCTGAGGCTTTCTCTGCTCACCAGCTTCCTTCTGCCTCAGAGAGATTTGGCCATCAATCCACCAGCACTTTTTCCATCAGATGATACAAACCGCTCGTTGTCCTTTCTAGTGTGAGGACTCGCTAGCATCACAGCTCTCTAGCATGCCCCCGCCAAGGGGCTCATCCACTTGTCCTTAAATAGGATCTCTCCTTGTTCCACCTGCTTCAGCTAATTCTGAGCTCTGCTCATTTAGCAGCTGAAAACAATGCCAGGCCATAAACCTTGGTTTTAGTCCATGAAGTGTTTCCTTGATTCACTTGGCTTCCTCCTTGTTTTTAGTCCATAGAGACTCCCCTCATTTTCACCTGACTTCATCCTTGTTTTTAGTTCATAATTTGATAAGCTAATTGCCCACAGCCAAGTTGATCTTCATGCCCTGGATTAAGAGACTGTATCAGAAACCCCTAGATATTTACTAAATCTAATTTATATTAATCTAACTCCTTACAGTTGTCTCTGTGGAAAGGTGCTGTGGTTTGAATGTGAAATCCTGTAGGGATTTCTGCTGACAGGGTGGAAATCTGGTGTTGCCAAAAGGCCCCCTGAGCCCAGTGCTAGAATGATGGAACCTCTGGTGGAACCTCCTCTTGCCTCTGATTTGGGGATCCTAGATTCCCAAGGTGTCAGGAAGCCTAATCCTCCCCTGACTTTCCCATGCTAATGATGGTGCCCTGGCTTTCAGCCAATGACATTGTCTAGGCTCTAGTGTTCCTGGAGTTTTCCCCACCCTCACTGCCCATGAATTAGTTAGGCATTCCATTTTCTTTCTTCTGATTGGACAATACCCATCGAATCAAACACATCCACTTCCCGAACCTTTCTTACTACCCAAAGGTATATAATACTAATGCACAGAATAACTTTCACTTTTTTTCTCCACGCCTCCAAGATGATTGAGTCTATTTTGGGCATGGGGGGGGGGTGGGCTCCCACAAGGCCCAGGCTGCCACCTAGTTAGATCTCCTAAGGCTCACAGTCAGGGATTATCTCTGTCCTGTTGCTGCCACTGGTGGCCTAGACTGGCTTGCTTCTCAATTAAGCCACCCTGTGGCCTCCTCCTTGGCCTCTGCTGGGCCTCCACCGTTTCTCCCTGAGCACCAGCTTCCACCAGGCTGCCTCTTGTCTCCGAGCTAGGCCTGATGGGGTGCAGGCTCCTGCTGAGAGAGGCACTAAGTTTCTGCCACCTTTTTTTCTGGCAGGACCAGCCACCAGAACCCACAAAATCCTTAACAGGCTCATCTGCTAGCTAGTGGTAGTATCTGGAAGGTCGTGGAACCTGTAAGATATACTCTCGATAGAGTACATCACTGCCCTACATCTTACTCCCCTGCTTGCTGACTTCCTGGCCTTCATGCTCCAGTTGCCATATCTTCTCTAGAATATATTCCTTTGGAGCTGTGAGTCAAAATGGAACCTTTCTCCCTTCAGATGCTCTAATCAGGGTATTTTATAATGGTAACAGAAAAGAAATGACAATAGACAAAACTTGTAATTTAGATTGCAAAAGTTTATTGACAGGAAGCAGTAAGCCAGACATTTGGTTATCTTTGCTATAATAATGTATCTTTTTTGAACAGTATATTAAAAATACATAATGAATTATATTTAAACCAGTACTAGAAAAGAAAATTAAGAATCTACTTAAGGCACTTCAGATGAAAGCTAAATTTAAAATTTCCACAAAAGTAACACTATTTTAAGTGGAGAAAAATCTGCTTTCCACAGATTTTAGCCAGAGCACACCTTTCTCCATGTTTAAGAGTGTTGCTCTTAAACAGAGAAAACAAAACACTGAGCATGGGAGACACCGGGAGCTACAGAGGTTAGACAGTATGAGTACTGCCCAGTTCAATTTTACAAGGCTTCACACAAGTTTCCTAACAATCACAGCATAAATTCATTTGGCAGAGACAAGTACAAGAATAGCACATAAGGAATTCATGCTTGGTTTATAAGGAATAATCAACCATGTCCCTCCCATTAATCAAATTTGCAACAATAACAACAAACCCACGCAAGCTGGGCGTGGTGGCACACGCCTTTAATCTCAGCACTTGGGAAACAGAGGCAGGTAGATCTTTGTGAGTTTGAGGCCAGCCTGGTCTACAAAGTGAGTCCAAGGCAGCCAGGGCTGTTGTTACAAAGAGAAACCCTGTCTTGAGAGAAAAACACAAAAAAAAAAAAAAAAAAAAAAAAAAAAAAAAAAATAAAGGAAAAGAAAAAGAAAAAAGATCACCAAAACATTTCTTCTAGGCTAATTAATGTCCACCTCCTTATACACCTCTACAATATAAGACATAGGAGGGCTATTACATCATTAATAGCAGGAAATAGTCACAGTAACTTTTTTTTTTGTCTTTGGGATAGGGTCTTATGTAGCTCAAGCTGGCCTTAAACTCACTATATACCCAAGGATGAGCTTGAACTTCTGATCTTCCTGTCTCTGTCTCTGTCTCTCTCTCTCTCTCCTGAATGCAGTGGGATTACATGGATGCACCACCATGCCTTGCTTATGTGATATTGTGGATCGAACCCATGGCTTCACACACTGTATCAACTGAACCACATACCCATCTCTTTATCTTTTAAATGTAATATTTCTAAAGTTTCTTTCCTTTTTTCACAGTTATAATTCTCATGTTTTGGTGGTGCTGGGGATAGAACCCACCGTCTTACAAGTGCTAGTCAAGTTCTCTACCAATGAGCTACATTCCAACCCCACACGTTTATAACAGTGACATTTTTTTTCCAGACAGGGTTTCTCTGTGTAACAGCCCTGGCTGTTCTGTACTCACTCTGTAGACTAGGGTAGCCTTGAACTCAGAGATCCACTTGCCTCTGCCTCCTGGAGTGCTGGGATTAAAGGTGTGCACCACCATGTCTGGCAACAGTGGCATTTTTGATTACTCTTTATAACTCTGGTCAAGACCAGAGTTAGACATACTATAACCATGATTTAAATATTCTTCATGGAAATTTGGTTAGCATATACAGTTATTTCTACTATCAAAAAAAGACAAAATTCAAGCAAAATCTCTTCACAGTTTTATTTTCTGACATTTTTAAATGAGGTGTTGATACGGTGATGGCAGACCTCAAATACCAGTGTCTCAAATTCTTAGACTCTGTGGAAAATACTTCAGACACCAGGGTTAAGAGCAGAGGAGGTGCCCATCACCATTCTTTGTATCTCTAATTTATGAGGTAAATAAGAACTAGGATGATAGCAAAAAGCAGACTATGATCAATGTGGTACATGCTTGTAATCCCAGCACTCAAGAAGCTGAGACTAAAATCAGTGTTGAGTCAGAGGTGGGGCAGGTCTGTATAAGTTCAAGACCAGCCAGTGCTATGTCTCAAAAAGGCAAAAACAAACAAACAGACGGGGTTTCAAGAAATATTCCTTTTAGAAAACCAATACACAAACAAAAACAAAAATGAAAACAGAAGCCAGTCTAGGTTTCAAGAAACACTTATTTAAAAAAACAGCCCATGTTTCAGGGAACATGTGTTTAAAGACAAAACGAAAGACCATGTTTCAAAGAACATTCCTTAAAAACAAAAATAATACACAGAGCAGGCTTCGAGAATATTTTTCCCCCCTGTGGCACTGGGGGTTGAACCCAGAGCGTTACATGCTAGGCAAGCACAGCCTAACTAGGAAACATTTCATTTTTCTTCTTTGCTTTGTCTTTCTTTCTTTTTTTTTCTTTTTTTTTTTTTTTTGAGACAGGGTCTCATTATATAGCCCAGAGTGGCCACAAACTCACAGAGATTAGCTTGTGTCTGACTAGCCTGGCAAAACGTTTCATTTCTACACATAGGCAATAAATCAATATTTCATGATTTTCTTTTCTTGTTCTAACAGTCCTTTCCATGAACACAACTCAGCTTATTTTTCTGTTAGTTAAAAATGAGATCAATGACAATGCCTAACTTAGACAAACATTTGATACCATTTATAAGTTATACTGATTTTTAGCAACAAAGTATTATTATTAGAGAAAGGCCACTTTACATAAAAGTAGAAACAGAATGAATCAGAAATCTTTCCATGTACAAGGTAGTTATAGCACACTCATGCAGAAATCATAGTCTTTAGTTAGAGGTACTTCTTAATGTGTAAAAGAGGCATATGTAGCTCTGATTTCAGTAGGAAATATACAGGAAGACAGATGTGTCTTTCCAAAGGTTACATGGTCCATTTTCAGATCACATAGTGTATATGATACCTTGGCCCGAGAGGAAAGATCTGTAAAGCACATACACCTGCATAAAAGGAAATTAGTGATGGCTTCCAGAGGCAGTTGTTTGTAATAGGCAGAGGT
The DNA here is from genome assembly GCA_907164525.1 of Lophiomys imhausi. Taxonomy (NCBI): domain Eukaryota; kingdom Metazoa; phylum Chordata; class Mammalia; order Rodentia; family Muridae; genus Lophiomys; species Lophiomys imhausi. The sequence goes on along the minus strand of CAJQZJ010000542.1, from coordinate 1,420,256 downwards.
GGATATTCCTGTTCAAAACCTTCCATCCCAACCTTAGAGAAGATAAAATCAGATGACCAAAAGTTAACTAAAGTAGTTTTGAGTTTTGCTCTAAGTAAAATGAAGTAGTAGTTTAAAATTTTTTAAAGTACTTAATTCTACAAAAATCAAATGTTTCATAAGTTCATTTGGAAGGGAAGGTTAAGAGGAGAATAATTCCAAATACTTCATGACCTTACAATTGCTTGTTAAGGCACTACACATCTTTGGTTAAATGATTAACTATTTAAATCACTTGACAAAAAAGAGGTAATACAAAATGCATGAGTTGCATTCTTCAAACATCACAGATTTATTTTTCAATTTCCATTACCACAGTGTCTATGTTTCTCCGAAATCCTCTTTAACTCATCAGAAAGCTGAAACAAAATATATATCAATACATTAGTCTCTGAAAGAAAAGTATGTTTTACTTCTTATAAATACATAGTTTGTTGATTTTACTATAAGTAACATGACCTGAGTATCAATAACAAAAATGAAAACCAGCCAGGTGTGGTAGTACACGCCTTTAATCCCAGCACTTGGGAGGCAGAAGCAGGTGGACCTCTCTGAGTTCATGGGTAGCTTGGTCTACAGAGTGAGTTCTAGGACAGCCAGAGCTACACAGAGAAACCTTGTCTGGAAAGTGAAAAAAACTGAAAGACCCAGTAGTCTTCTCTTCTTGAGACAGTATCTTATAAAGTCCAAGTTGGCCTCAAACCCATTATGTAGCCAAAAATAATCCAGATCTGATCTTGCTTTTATCTCTGAGTGCTGGGATTATATCACAGGAAAACAGAGATTATGGCTGGGTGTGGTAACACACGCCTTTAATCCCAGCACTCAGGAGGCAGAGGAGGTGAATCTTTTTGAGTTTACTGCCAACCTTGTCTACAAAGAGAGTTCCAGGACAGCCAGGGCTATTACACAGAGAAACCCTATCTCAAAACAAAACTAAACAGACAAACAAAAACCCAACCAAACTGGAAAAAAAAACCAAACAAAACCAAAACTAAAAACCAATCATATAGATAAAAATACATTTTTAATTAATTTTTTATTTTAAATATTTATTTATTTATTTAAGTTACATAACAATCATACTCCCCTCCCTCCTCCCCCTCCCGGTCCAACCCCCCTACCCACTTTCCCCTCACCCTCCTATCTGCTTTCTGTTTTTTTTTGGTTTTTCGAGGCAGGGTTTCTCTGTGTAACCCTGGCTGTCCTGGACTCACTTTGTAGACCAGGCTGGCCTCGAACTCGCAAAGATCCGCCTGTCTCTGCCTCCCAAGTGCTGGGATTAAAGGCGTGCGCCACCACGCCCGGCTAGCTGCTTTCTGTTTTTTATTATTATTTAAGGTCCATCTTTTTCTCCCCAACAGCTCCCCCTTGTAGTCCAATAAAAGGCTCTTTTTATTATAAAAATGAATACAACACAAAACAATAAGAACAATTGGGCCACAATTAAGAAAATTATAAGTTATAACATACATTCCCAATTCCATTCCATACGTATTTGGCAACTGATATTAATATTCTGTTATCTATCTCGATGAGTTTAAAGTTCTATACCTAACTCAGTTTCCATCCTAACTTGCATTACCAACTTAAAAACATCTTCTTAGACCTAGAACATCCTTTTAATTCCTAAACAACTTAAAATTTAACTGTGAGACTATAACATATCTAGTCTTCAACCACATCAGAGACTTGAGAAGGATAAATATATCTGAAAGAGGTATAGAGCAAGCAGCTTCCAAAACTAAGAAATGACAGACAACTGGCTGCCTGGACAGTCCTCGATTTCTCTCTATAATGTTGGAGCATCTATCTTCAGACTTTTGGCCCAGTATCTCTGACAGACATTAATTGTGAAGCAGGAATTATGAAGGACTTGCCTACCCTAAAAATAAATTTTTAAAAAATAAAAATTATGTTAAGCAATACTCAGATTACAAAACCAACAAAGGCCTGTAAATAGGTTAGAATTAGAGTAGGAGTCTTCAAGGGCAGGAAAATCAACCTGGCACTTGTAGGCACCTGGCATGGCAGTATATGGACCAAATACAGGGTTTATGGCTAGCAACTGGTTTCAGCTGCGAATAGCCTTACACACTGGGAAGAGACACCCAGTGGTGGCGTGGCTACAAAGCAGCAAAAGTCGAGGGAATTACAAATTCTCCTGGGAGTTCAAGAATACATGGGACATTTCAGAAGACCATGAGATGAACCTCTATATAAACTTGGGGGCTTCACATGACTTGCTCTTGCCACATGACAGAGAAAAGGAATGAATGCACTGGATACAAAGCAATGTAGGCCTTATACCCTGAGGCTACAATAAAACAGCCAAAGCAAAGAAAGGAACCTAAGCCAAAGCTGCACAACGATAGTGGTCAACAGCAGAATCAAAACTGCAAAAGGTACGCTAACGAATGAGTGAAGCCTGAAGCAACCTTAGACTGAGGAGAAAAGTAGAGACTGGCAGTGGCAGACGCCAGGGAATTGCTATTATAGACTTTAACTCCTGACCCATGAATAACGCACAGAAGGAAGATACGGTGGAACTGATCTCACAAACCTAAAAAGCTAGGCCTGGAGGGAGCTGAACTAAGCTGAAGATAATTTTGCTGTAATTGCCAGAGCTATACTTTTAACCAAGATGCCCCAATGAACCTTCATTAGAGAATTTTAATATCCTTTCAAAAAATTAAAGTGGGGTTGATTAAATATTTTTAGATATCAAGTGTCTATAGGTTTTAGGCTTTAGATCTTATGTATAAGGATATAGGTATTTTATAAATATTTG
>CAJQZJ010000542.1:1385440-1407426 GCA_907164525.1 Lophiomys imhausi | reverse complement strand
AAAAAAAGAATTAATTAAAAAGTAAGGATGAGCCAATCATGGTAGCAAGGCCTGCCTGGGCTCCATGAGACTCTTGTCTTAAAAACAAACAAACAAACAAACAAACCACTGGCCCCATGTTCCCGGCATGGTGGTACATATTTTTTAATCATAGTACTTGGAGGCAAGCAAATCTCTGTGAATTCAAAGCCAGCCTAGTTCATATAGCACAGGCTACCAAGTGCTACAGAGTGAGACCCTGTCAAAGAAACAAAACAAGCCAACACCAAAACCCAAAATTAAACCCCCCAAAAGAATTAGGGTTAAAAAAATACTTCATTTTTGAAAAGTAAAACATATTTAAAGAAAATGCCACCTATGAGCTGGGCAGTGGTGGTGCACACCTTTAATCTCAGCACTTGGAGGCAGAGGCAGGTGGATCTCTGTGAGTTCAAGGCCAGCCTGATCTACAAAGTGAGTCCAGGACAGCCAGGGCTACACTGAGAAACTCTGTCTTGAAAAAAAAAAAACGTATATAAAATGAGTTTTTTTGATATCATACCTTGAAATAAATTGCTTGAACACAGCAATTTTCCAACTTCATGCACACTAAAAAATACTAAGTAGTCATCACTAACACTGAAAAGGACATAGTTATAATACTAACCATTTAAGACAATAGCAACTCACTTTTTCATGGAAAATACTCTCGAAAACATCTCCAGATTTTCCACAATTAACCTTTAGAGCAGCCGGGTGTAGTGGAGCACACCTTTAATCCCAGCACTTGGGAGGTAGAGGCAGGTGGATCTCTGTGAGTTCAAGACCAGTCTGGTGTACAGAGTGAGTTCCGGGACAGCCAGGGCTGTTATACAGAGAAACCTTGTCTAAAAAAAAAAAAAAAAAAAAAAAAACCAAGAAGTTATTCTACAACCAACACACCAAAAGGAACATAAACATAGACTTTGTTTCCTGTCAATGAGACACTTTGCCCTAGTGGTGCTGCCATGTAGGCCCCCAGTATATGAGGAAGCTCTTAGCCCTCATAAACTGCTGAACTGAGGCAGAGAACTCTTATGTAGGGACACCCCACTCTGGAGGAGGATAGGAGGGAGGGTGGAGGGGGAACTGGGAGGGGTGGAAAAGAGGGTACTGTGATGGAGATGTAACTTGAAGTAATAAACATAAAAAAATCTAAAAATGAAAAACAAAAGCAAAAAAACCTTTAAAGCAAAAATTATGACAAAGCTCCCAATTTTGTCTTATTCCAATGCAAAAGGAAAATCCCACATGTGGCATGCCCTTATACTTATTCATATTTATAACAGCAACCACATAAATCAAAATGGAAATATTACTGCAAACAAGAAGCACATCACATGGTTGAATAAAATAAGCAGCAGCAATATTTTTCTTTTTTGTTTTTTTTCAGACAGGGTTTCTCTGTGTTGCCCTGGCTGCCCTGGGCTGACTCTGTAGACCAGGCTGGTCTACAAACTCACAGAGATCTACCTGCCTCTGCCTCCCCAAGTGCTGGGCTTAAAGGTGTGTGCCACCATGCCCAACCAATATCAATGTTTAAATAAAAGTTTGTTCTAGCAGAAAAAAGAACATCACCCGAAGTTTTTCAAGTACTAGTAATGGTCAAACATTCCTGAGCTAATTATGTACATGCTGCATATTGTATGCTACTGCATGTGGGTATAATTAAGTGGTAAGTGACAAATAGGTGTTCTAATGACTATCTATACATATCTCTTCATTACCATCTTGCCCTCTCTCTTTAATAACCTCACTAGGAGTGACTGCCCATTCTCCATGGTTTTAGTTAATTAACTGGTGTGTATATATCTGGGTGCACCCATTTGCTCTTGTGTCACAGATGGTCAGAAGACAACTTGTAGGAATTGCTTATTTTCCTCTCACCATGATGGTCCTGCAGATCCAACTCAGGTTGTCCAGGTGGGTGGCAGGCAAAAATACCTGCCCGAGCCTTCTCTCCAGCCCATTGCTGTTTTGTTTTACTCAGCCAAATCTCTTCAGCATTTTTCCTTTTTCTTACTGCAGCTCTTTATATATACGTTTTCTCTGAAGGGTGCCAGGAATTGAACTTGGGGTCTTGTGCATGCTAGGCAAGTACTATACCACAGAGGTGCATCTTAGCCCCAACTTTGCTTTTAGCCTATTAAAATAATGCCTCATTTTATTTATTTATATTTTTAATTTTTTGGTATGTTTGAGATAGGGTTTCTCTGTATAGCTCTGGTTGTCCTCTGCTTCCTGGGTGCTGGGATTAAACACATGTGCCACTACAACCTGGCCTAATGTTTCTTTTTAAATCATCATCTAAACCTTATCTTTCTTCTAAACCCTCAGTTATATTTTTACTTTGTCAAAAAGACATACCATGATTCTTATTATGTGTAGACTTTCATGTATCAGTGAGCTAATCAACCTGGCTTTGTCAGACTTAAGGTTTGCTATTAGTCCTTAACTTATTGGGTCAAGAAGGAAGACACAAGCAAAAGAATTTCCAAAGGATATAATGCCTGCATTAGAATAGCAACTCCAACCAAATGCTGTACAGAGAATACAAGACTGTAAGAAAATAGGCAAATTAAAATGCAACAATAAAGACTTATTGCAAAAGGATACTGAACAGAAGAACAATGTGGGTTTCAGCTACAAACTGGGCCTGGCTGCTTCCATGGATATAATTCTGGGAGGGGAAGACAAAATGGAATCTTTAAATTATACATTGAATGTAGTTTCCCAAACCTAAAATATGTTAAACCTTATGAAACTACCAATTCACTTGTTATATGTAAGCATGCACTTTGTTAGGCTGTTAAAAGCTATTTCTGTATTATTTATTTACTTGTTCTTCCTTTGCATTTTTACTATGTATTTCACAACTAAATGTATGAAAAAACATCTAAGTGTATAAAACTATGAGGTCAAACAATGCAGACATGACAACAGGGACATTTTCCCAATCAATCACTGTATCTGATAGTACATAACACAGCACCTAGAAACAACAGATACTCAAATACTTGATTAATTCTTATATTTAGTTTGAGACTTTCTTTCCTAGTCATCCTGGTCAAAAGAACTGAACAAATGAAATAAAGAATGTCTCACTTTGGAGCACCATATACTAATTGTAAATGAAGCTCATTAACAAAAATAAAAGTCAGCCGGGCGGTGGTGGCGCACGCCTTTAATCCCAGCACTTGGGAGGCAGAGGCAGGCGGATCTTTGTAAGTTTGAGGCCAGCCTGGTCTACAAAGTGAGTCCAGGACAGCCAAGGATACACAGAGAAACCCTGTCTCGAAAAACCAAAAAAAAAAACAAAAAAACAAAAATAAAAGTCAAAACTGTACTGAGTTCCTGTATATGCTGGCACTGGCCTCACAGGATAATTAATATCATTACATTAACTTCGGCATACAATGCAAAGAAATTCCCAATTTCTCTTACCACATGTCCTGTATGGGGATTCTTATGAGCATATGGTGGTCCTCTTATATGGTTCCACATTTGACCAGATGTCATAGCAAGTACAAAACACTAGGAAACAAAAATAATGAATATTCATGGTCCAGCTAGCCCATCTTGATTAGATTAGCAGGTGCATGAAAATGCTTATCCATTTAAGAAACATGACATTTTTTTCAGATAAATGATTAAGATTTATATTTTACCATAAGGATCACAATTCAACATCATTTCTGAAGGGATTTTAAACTACAACTAAATAGAATAGTGTCAAAATTGAGTATTGAAAATATAAAGCTGGGTGTGGTGGCACACGCCTTTAATCCCAGCACTTGGGAGGTAGATGCAGGCAGATCTCTGTGAGTTCGAGGCCAGCCTGGTCTACAGACAGAGCTGTTACACAGAGAAACCCTATCTTGAAAAAAAAGAAAGAAAGAAAAAGAACTGGGATTGAGAGATGGCTCAGTTGTTAAGAGCACATATTGTTCTTCCAAGGGATCTGAGTTTGGTTCCCAGGACCCATAATGGGTGGCTCAAATTGCCTGTAACTCCAGCTTCTAGGGAATCAAATACCTCTGTCTAGCCTCTACACCATCTGCACTCATGCACATAACCTCCCAACATATACATAAAAGCTAAAAATAAAGTATAAAAAAAGAACTATAAGCTGGGTGTGGTAGCACACACCTTTAATCCGAGTACTCAGGAGGCAGAGGCAGGCACATCTCTGTGAGTTCAACATCAGTCTGGTTTACAGACTTTTTTTTTTTGAAGTTTCCTTTTTTTTGGTTTCCTTCTTTTTGAAGGAAATGTGTCACTGAGGGTGAGCTCTGAGGTTTCAAAAGATTTGTGCTATTCCAGGATATCCAAGGATACAAAGAGAAACCTTGTCTTGGAAAACAAAGAAAGAAAGAAAGAACTACAAACAGAATAATTTACATGAAGTTTTGGAAATCCTAGTAATATAATGAGGGAGATAAGCCCATTTTAAGACAGAAAATAAAAATACACAAAATCCTAGGATCAGAGAGATGGCTTAGCATGTAAAGGTACTTGACATAAACTATGACAATATGTTTAAAATCTCCAGGACCCACATGATGGAAGGTAATAACTGAATATAGAAACTTTTGAACTTGTACTAAATAGATTTTGCAATATGATGTAGCCATAAGCCTATGGTAGTCAGAGAGTGGAATGTGATGGTTTTGAATGAGAATGGACCCTGTAGTGGTCTGAATGAAAATGGACTCCATAGGCTAATAGGAAGTGGCACTATTTGAAAGAATTAGGACATGTGGTTTTGTTGGGAGTAGGTAAGGCCTTGCTGGAGGAAGTATGTCACTGAGGTTGGGGTTTGGGGTTTCAGAAGCTCAAGCCAGGCCTAGTGGCTCAATCTTTTTTCCTGTTGTTCATGGATCCAGATGCAGAACCTTCAGCTATGTCTCTAGCATCATGTCTACCTGTATGCGTCCATGCTTCCCACTATGATGACAATGGACTAAACCTCTGAACTGTTAGCAAGGCCCAATTAAATGCTTTCTTTTATAAAAGTTGCCCTGATCATATTGTCTCTTCACAGCAATGGACCACTGAGTAAGACAGACCCATAAGCTCTTTAATGGTTGGTATATTGTTGGTAGACCTGTTTAGGAAGGATTTGGAGTTGTGGTCTTTTTGAAGGAAATGTGTCACTGAAGGTGAGCTTTGAGGTTTCAAAAGACTCGTGCCATTCTCAGTATATTCTCTGACTCCTGATTGTGGATCAAGATGTGGGCTCTCAGCTGTTCCTTCATTCCACCATCTTGAACTCTAACCCTCTGAAGCTAAGCCAAATTAAATGCTTTCTTTTATAAAGTTGCCTTGGTCAGGGTGCTTTATCATAGCAATCGAAAAGTAACCAAGACAATGACCAAAGTTCAATTCCCAGAATCCATGTAAAAAAGCTAAAGGCATGTGGCTGAAGAGATGGCTCAGCAGTTAGGAGCATTTGCTTTTCTTGCAAAGGATTAGAGTTTGGTTCCCAGCAACCCCATCAGGCAGTATACAACTGCATGTAACTCCAGGGGATCCAGTGCCCTCTTCTGGCCTCCAGCCAGACTAGATCAAATCAGTGAGACACCCTCTGAAATAAAAAAAATAAAACAAGTTGGACAGATCCTGACAAACAGGAGAGGTTCACCTCTGTCCTCCACACACATGAGCACATACACTTACACAAACAAGCACCACATACACATTCACTGAAAAGAAGTGAGACTGAGGAGGTGGCTTAGTACGTAACAGTACTTGCTGTAAAAATGAGGGGACCCGAGTCCAAATCCCCAGCACCCATGTTAGAAGCCTGGCATGGCTGTATGTCCCTGTAATCCTTATGTTGAGGAACAGGGACAGGCAGATCCCAAGAGCTCACTGGCCAGCTGACCTAACCCAAATGGAGAGCCTCAGGTTCAGTTTGAGAGTTTGTCTAAAAATGATGGGTATGATGGCTCATGCCTTTAATCCCAGCATTTGGGAGGCAGAGGTGGGAGGATCTTTGTGAATTTGAGGCCAGCCTGGTCTACAGAGCGAGTCCAGGACAGCAAGAGATACACAGAGAAAATACTGTTTCAGAAGATTTTTTAAAAAGAAGAAAGAAAAAAAGGTGAAGAGCAATAGAACATGGCTGAACACCATCCTCTGTAGAGGAGTTTTAATTCAGAACATGGGTCCTCTGGCAAGAGATCACATCCAAAAACCTAGGTCTGTGTGATTAGATTGAAATACAGACATGACTTTATCTAATCCCAGGAGACAAAAGCACATAGGGCTCTGAGTTTAAGGCCAGCTTGTTAGAGAGCAAGCTTCAGGTTAAAAGAAAAGTTTAGGTCCAGGTGTGGTGGTGCATGCCTTTAATCCCAGCACTCAGGAGACAGAGGATGGAGATCTCTGAGTTCTCTTTAGTTCTACTCAGTCAGTTTGGTTAAGTCAGTGAGTTGAGAGGCCGTGCAGTGGAGTTGAGTTGGGGCAGTTCAGTTCGTGGAATTCAGAGGCAGTTTTACTGGGAGAGTTTTACAGAGATAGGCTGAAGAGAAAACAAGCTAGACACGGGTAAAGACAGAACAAGCCAGAGAATGAGAAGGAGCTAGAATATTAGAACAAATTGCTAGAGTTAGTTTGAGGCCAAGCAGAGCAATTCAGTCAGAGATGAGAAAAGCCAGCTGAAATCTGTCAGCTTGGAGAGGATTTTGAGCCAGAACAGTTGACTAAGTTGAACCAGCCAGCCAGAGTTCAGAAAGAGCTAGAAAGGGTGAGCTTATTCAGCAGTAAGTCCCAGAGGCTGAAAACATTCTAGGCCTAGATTAGCTTGTATGGAGGCAAAAAGCTTCCAGGACTAGGCCTAGGTTAGAGCTGTAGGCAGTAATCTTCCAGGACGACAATTCCCTCAGGTGAATAAAAGTTACATTTACACTCCTCTGGCCTATGCATGTATTCATTCTCTCTCTCTCTCTCTCTCTCTCTCTCTCTCTCTCTTGCACACACACACACACACACACACACCAAAAAAATGCTATTTTTCTTTTTTGGTTTTTCAAGACAGGGTTTCTCTGTGTAGCCTTGGCTGTCCTGGACTCACTTTGTAGACCAGGTTGGCCTTGTACTCACAGAGATCCACCTGCCTCTACCTCCCGAGTGCTGGGATTAAAGGCGTGTGCCACCATGCCCAGCCATTAAAGACAGCTGTGAACTGCCATATGGTGCTGGGATTTGAACCCGGGTCCTTTAGAAGAACAGCCAGTGCTCTTAACCGCTGAGCCATCTCTCCAGCCCCAGCTATTTTTAACAAAGATGAACGCTAACAGAATCCAAGAAAAAAATTCTTAGCAAGCTAGTATGTGCTTGCAATCTAAGCAGTAGGGAGGTTGAGACAGGAGGCTCTCTGGGGATCACTATGCAGCAGTCTACTCAAACTGGTTAACTCCAGGTTCAGAGAGCTACCTCATCTCAAAACATAAGTTGTAGAAGTGACTGAGGAAGACACCCAATGGCAACCTGTGTCCTACAAAGAAAGAAAGAGAGAAGAGAGGGAGGGAGAAGGGGGGGAAGGAGAGATTATTTCAGGGAAATGCATGACTCTGAGATTCCATTTTACAACTGTAAGAATGGCTAAGATCAAAGACACAAGTAACAGCTCATGCTGGCGAGAATGAGGAGCAAGGGGAACTATCCTCCACTGCTGGTGGGAGTGCAAACTTGTATAGCCACTATGAAAATCAATATGACAATTTCTCAGAAAACTACCTCAAGACCCAGCTACACCACTCCTGGGCATACCCAAAGGATACTCCATTGCTCAACTATGTTCATAGCAGCTTTATTCATAATAGCCAGAAACTGGAAACAACCTAGATGCCCCTTAACCAAACAATGGATAAAGAAAATGTGGTACATTTACACAATGGAGTATTACTCAGCTGTTAAAACCATGACATTCTGAAATTTGCAAGTAAATGGATAGAACTAGAAAAGAACATCCTGAGTGAGGTAACCCAGATCCAGAAAGAAAAACATGGTATGTACTCACTTATAAGTAGGTATTAGCTATAAAGTACAGGATAGCCATACTACAATCCACAGACCCAAAGAAGCTAAGTAACAAGGAGGGCTCAAGGGAGAACCTTCTCACTGTTCTTGAATCTCATTGAGAAGGAGAAACAGAATAGATACTGCAATTTGATGGGGAGAGGGTACTGGATGGGGGTGAGAATTGGGAGGTGGGAACAGGAAGGATCAAGTGTAGGAAGGACAGAGGGATAGAGTACCGGGGAGAGACAACTGGAATTGGGAGGGGGTCATCTCTGGGATAAGCCAGAAACCTAAGGCAATGGAAAGTCCCAGGAATCAATGAGGGTGACCCTAACTACCTAAGACTCCTAGCAATGGGGGATACAGAGCATGAAGTGGCCATCTCTTATAACCAGGCAAGACTTCCAGGGGAGGGATTGGGACAGTAACAAAGCCACAAAACCTTTCACCTACAATTTGTCCTGCCTACAAGATGTGCTGGGGTAAAGGTGGTACAGAAGTTGTGGGAGTGGCCAACCAATGACTGGTCAATGCCATGAGAGGGAGCTCATTCCTGACACTTGCCTAAAGGGCTAGGAACTAGAGGATGGATAGCCCAGAGACCCACAATAGAACCAAACAAGAATGGCAAAGAAAAAAGTGAGTGAAATGACTCCTAATGATATTTGGCTATACTCATAGACTAGCATCAGACCAATTATCATCAACAGAGGCTTCACCCAGCAACTGATGGAAACAGATCCAGAGACCCACAGCCAAACACTAGAAAGAACTTGGGAAATCCTGTGGAAGAGGAGAAGGAAGGATTGTAGGAGCCAAAGGGGTCAAGGATACAACAAAAAGCCCACAGAATCAATTAACCTGGGCTCATAGGGGCTCACAGGTGCTCACAGAGACTTAACCAACAACCGGGGGGCATATATGGATCTGACCTAGGTAGGCCCTCTGTATATATGTTACAGTTGTGTAGCTTGGACTTCATGTGAGACTCCTAACAATGGGAGCAGGAGCTGTCTCTGACTCTGTTGCCTGCCTTTGTGACCCGTTCCCCCTACTAGGTTGCCTTGTGCAGCCTCAATATGAGGGGAGGTACCTAGTCTTACTGCAACTTGATATGCCATGGTTGGTTGACATCCATTGAAGGCCTCCCCTTTTCTGAAGAAAAACAGAGGAAGAGTGGATGGGGGAGGGGAGAGGAGCGTTGGGGGAAGAGACTTGGAAGACAGGAGGGAGGGGAAACTGAGGTTGAGATGTAAAATAAATAAAATTAAATTAAAAATATAAAGTAAATTTAAAAAGTAAAAAAAGATAGCTCAGTGGTTAAGAGCTCTGTCTGATCTTCCAGAGGATCTGGGTTCAATTCCCAGTACCCACATGGCAGCTCACAACTGTCTGTAACTCCATCCAGTTCCAGGGTATACCCACACATAGACATACATACAGGCAAAACACCAATGCACATAAAACAAAATAAATAAAAATTTTAAAAAGAAAATAGATTATTAGGTTCTTTTTCAATCACATTTTTCATCTTCAGTTTTCTTCTTCACTTACCAAAGCTGCAAAAGCCCATCCAGTTTTATTAAACAGGAATTCCATATTGCTTCTTCGCAGATACACAAGTCCACCAATAACAGCCAAAAGCAATCCTAACATTAGGGGTCCAGCATAATTTGGAGGTCTAATTACTCTAATCTAATTAGAAAGAGAGAGAGAAACATTTTAAAGTATAAAATTTATTTTTAAATTAATAGTAATGAAATCAAAGTAGTCAAAATGTATTTTCAGGGAAAAATATTTTCCCCCATTTTACTCCAATCAGTCTAAACTATGTTCTAGAAATGACATGCAGGAGGCATAGTATTATTTCAGTTAATAAAAACACATCTTTTAGCCGGGCAGTGGTGGCGCACGCCTTTAATCCCAGCACTTGGGAGGCAGAGGCAGGCGGATCTTTGCAATTTCAAGGCCAGCCTGGTCTACAAATTGAGTCCAGGACAGCCAGGGCTACACAGAGAAACCCTGTCTCGAAAAACAAAAAAAAAAAAAAAAACCACATCTTTTAGATTAAGAGATGTTTGTCAAGTACAGCTAGATAATCCACACACTAAGGTCAGGAAAATGGTTTCTGGTCTGAACTCAACAGGACAAGACAACATGTTTTATAATTCTACTCTTCATCAGGATGGTCCTATTAAATCCTACTTACAAAAGAACCACCAAATTATTCCATCTCAGTAGCATGAAGGTAAGACCAGTTAAGGTTCAAGCACAACGAAAAAATAACTTTTTGTAAAGTATGCAAACTTACGTTGACATCAGTTCTGTCTGCGATCCATCGGGCAATCTGCTCAGCTGAAAACCCTCTCACCTGCAGCTCATATGTATCAGCCCTTTTGGGTTTTCCTTTTGGAGGAAAGTTGATGAACGTTGGAGCTGAATTCATGTTTAGCTGAATAAAGAGTAGCCCATGGAAAGATATGTTACTAAGAAAATAATCTTTTTTTTTTTTTTTTTTTTTTGGTTTTTCGAGACAGGGTTTCTCTGAATATCTCTGGCTGTCCTGGACTCGCTTTGTAGACCAGGCTGGCCTCGAACTCACAAAGATCCGCCTGCCTCTGCCTCCCAAGTGCTGGGATTAAAGGCGTGCGCCACCACCGCCCGGCAAGAAAATAATCTTAATGGCAAAAAATAAATTTAAAATTTAGACCTTTTTTGAGACAGGGTTTTGCTGTGTCATCCAGACTAGCCTTGAATTTACAGTAATCCTCCAGTCTCTGCTTGCTGAGTGCTAAGATTAAAAGCATGTACCACCATGCCTGATAGAAATTTAGGCTTTTCACATACATGAAGGTCATAATTATATAATGGAAATGACATATCTAAGGACAGTAGTGGAGCATGCTTTCAAACACAAGGCTACCTGTGAATGTAAAAGTTACACCTTTCCAATACCAGTTATTTTAGGTTGTTCAGAGATTCTATAAAAAGATAAGTCTACATTCATTGTGGGACATAAATATGATTTGCCACTTTGTGGGTCACTTGGAGTTATGAGGTACCTGGACTGTGCCACCACAGGACCTGGTATGGAATTGGTGGAGATGGCAGCACGTTCAAATCCTGGAAATCTCAAAATTGAAGTGTCACCCCTCATTCTGAGAATGGCAGGTATGGAATAACTCACTCCCTTTTCCATGACCTGCCCCAGAGCTCGGAACCCACATGACTTCCCTCCAGGAGAACACAGGTTATATCCCCAGCCCCTGGGATATTTCTTCATACATAAGGTACTACCAGGATCAATATTGGCCAACAGAATACATTCACCCCCCCCCCAATTCCTCCCTATTTCCCATGGCTCATAAATCCTCATTCATCCCTGAATAAAAATTAAGAATTGGAGACACCTAAGCTGATTCACAAAATACCCTCAGACCTGTCCTGATTTTGCCTAAAGGAACTTTAACCATTGGAAAAAGCCTTCTCTGACTCCCTGATGCTCCCCTGCTGAACTGGGGGTTCAACTGAACCTCACTCCAGTTCCAGACCCCACTCTGTGTCCTCTCCGGCCTGGTCCACTGGTGATGGCCCAGACAACCGAAGCAGCAATGAAATCCAGAACTGCAACTGGAGCTGGTGCGACTCTGCCTCAATTTGTCCTGGCACCTGAGTGTTCTAGTAGCTACTGGCAGACAACCCCAGGGAAGTGGATCCACAACTACATATGTTTTTTCTCTCAGGGTCCTGTCCAGTGGTGCCTGGGTGAAATGGCCCCACATCTGACAGCGAGTTTTCTCTCTGTCACAGTTCTGTGCTCCCTGGGATGCCAGAAACTCAGTCCATCCGACTGAACATCAATTCATGATACCTAAAATTATTTTACGTAGCTATAACAAGCCACGATAATAAAACAGTAAGAGTCTAGGCTAAAGGATTATTTAAGCAATACACTGAGTTCAAGACAAGCTCGGATAACTTAGAGAGAACCTGTCTTGAAACAAAAAAACAGATGTGGATTCACACACCTTAAATCTCAGTACTAGGGAGGCAGAGGCAGGCAGATCTTTATGAGTTGGAGGTCAGTCTGGTCTGTATAGTAAGTCCCAGGACAGCCACCTCCTAACTTCTGGGAGTATAGGCACAAGTTAACATGCCTGGCTTGTTCTTTATATATTTACAATAAAAAACATGGTCGGGTATGGTGGCATAGGCCTTTAATCCCAGCACTCAGGAGGCAGAGGCAGGCAGATCTCTGTGAGTTCAAGGGCCAGCCTGGTCTACAGAGTGAGTTCCAGGACAGCCAGGGCTACACAAAGAAACTCTGTCCAGGAAAAACAAATGTGTAAGTAGGATTCCCTGAAAAGCAAATCCTTGAAGGACAAGAACACTCCCTTCCCCAAATAAAGTAATTATACCAAAGATTAGGCTGTGTTGTAGAACAGAGGTGATTTTTTTTAGGTTTTTCAAGACAGGGTTTCTCTATGTAGCCCTGAACTCACAGAGATCCACCTGCTCTGCCTCCTGAGTGCTAGGATTAATGGGGTGCACCATCACACCCAGCCCATAGGCGCTCTTAAGGGAACCAGATTGATCTCATCAAGCTCTATTGACTTTGGATTGATCATCTTGATGAACCAGAACTGAGACAATGATCAAACAGTCTTGATCTGGCTGTTTAATTACACATTTTTCTTTCCCTCTATCTCAATCCTTCTGTTTAAACTAGTACTATGTAGAGGCGGCATCTTAGCATCTGTTCTTCCCACAGTAAACAAATTCCTTTGTTTTAAAACATATACACATGTGTGTAAGTGTGTATGTATGTATAAATTGTCAGGTAGGATGATGAGCACCTATAATCCCAATCCCAACACTTGGGGGATGGAGGAGGGAGGACTGGAAGTTTATATCTAGCCTCTGCTAAACAGACTACCACATCACACAACAACAAACTTAAAAGTGTGTGGATGTAGCTGGGCATAATGGCACACACTTTTAATCCCAGCACTGGTGAGGTGGAGGCAGGTGGATCTCTGTGAGTTCAAGGCCAACCTGGTCTACAGAGTGAGTTCCAGGACAGTCAGGGCTGTTACACAGAGAAACCCTGTCTTGAAAAAACAACACACACACAAACACACACAAACACAAGATGTGTGCATGTTACTTGCTTACTATCCAATGTCTGTATTCTAAGTAGGTTGGTACTGGTTATTATCTTTTGTGATCAGACCAATTTTGGTTTAGTTCACTACTCTAGCTCTTATATTAACATATTCTTATCTTACACCTTAAAAATATTGTAGGCAGTTAGTAAATACATAGGGGTTTCTGATACAGTCTCTTATTTCAGGGCATGAAGATCAACGTGGCTGTGACCAATTAGCTTATCAGCTTGTGGAAAAACAGGAAAGAATTAATGGACTAAAAAACAAGGTTGAAGCCAGGAAAGACTTAATGGACTAGAAACAAAGTATTTGGCCTGGCATTGTTTTCAGCTGCTAAGTGGGTGGAGCCCAAATTAAGCTGAAACAGAGTTCCACCTATTTAAGAACAAGTGGATGGAGAAAAGGTGCCCCCCATACTAGAGAGCTTCGATGCTAGAATCCTCACTCTAGAAAGGACAACGAGTAGTTTGTATAGTCTGATGGAGAAAGTGCTGGTGAACTGATGGCTGGATTTCCCTAAAGCAGAAAGAAGCTGGTGAGCAAAGAAAGCGTCAGCAAGACAGAAAAAGGCCAAGGACTAAACCCTGTGGCTCAGCTTTTGCCTAGAGGGGTTTGACCTGTCCATACAGTGGCCTAAACAAAACTGTGGCCGGCTTTAAGGACTGAGGCAGAGCAACAGAGTTGCTGATGTGAAGGAAATAAGTTGGCCTACAGACGGCTGGGATCTCCCAGAGAGATGAAAGCCTCAAGGCTTATTTAAGGTGAGACTGCCATAGCCAATTTACCCTGATGAATCTACATCTGAGATATTACAGAAAAAAGACTGCTAAGTGCATTAAAGGGTCTACCACAGAAACTGTGTTCCTGACGACTGAGGACCTGCCCCAGAGACTGTATCCTTCTAAAAGGTTATGAAAATAGTTGTAATAGTTATCGATAGGTTTAGTGGTTAGGTCATGGGGGTTGTAGGAATTTATAGGATTAGTAGTTAAGAAAGTGTTCATATTTGTTATAAGTAAATATAATTACTAATTAATAAATATTTAATAATTTTAAAAAGTTCGGTTACAAAATATTTTTAGATTTATTTTAGACATATGAGTATTTTTCTTGCGTGTATATATGTGCAATACATGCATGGCTGGTACCCGAGGAAGCTAGAAAAAGGTATCAGACCCCCAAGAACTGGAGTTATGAATGGTTTTGAGCCACCATGTGGGTGCTGGGAACCAAACCTGAGTCCTCTACAAGAGCAACAAGTGTTCTTAACTGAGTAGCCTAGCCATCCCTCTAGCCCCACTATTTAACTTCTTGTAGTCACCAAAAATGTACTTTGCTTTGTCCATACATTATCCCTGCATAAAAGAAGGAAGCAAACATCTTACCATTTGAAATACATCAGAACCTTCATCAAAATCCACCATGGCAAAAAATATCCTGTTGGTAAATGCATTGGAGTATCGCCAAGAATTTGCCAGAATCTGGAATTCTTCATCAGCTTGCCTGAATGCAATCAGGTTGGTGGGGGGAGGGGGGAAATATGAAACAATTTAAAAAACCAACCCACTGTATTAGCAGTAAAACAAAACCTAATTAAGCAATAGCAATTTTTAGTGAAATGTTAAAAATTATTGGCAAGTAAGTCAGGTATTAGCTGACAAGGATACAACACGCTTTGTTTAGGTATAAGAGAAGTCTTATATCTAAGTGTCGGAGGTCTCAACAAGAATTAGTAATTACATGACTCCATTTCACATTTTATTCTTGTTTATTTTTGAATTCCAAAACATGCTTTTACATTTTTTTTCAAGACAAGGTTTCTCTGTGTAGCCCTGGCTGTCCTGGAACTTGTTCTGTAAACCAAAGTGGCCTCAAATTTACAGATATCCACCTGCCTCTACCTCGCAAGTGCTGGGATTAAATGTGTGTGCCATCACAGCCAGGCTCCAAAACATTTTTAGTGGTCACTGAAAAAAAAAAAAAAAAAACAGGGGCTGGAGAGATGGCTCAGAAGTTAAGGGCACTGGCTGCTCTTCCAGAGGTCCTGAATTCAATTCCCAGCAACCACATGGTGGCTTAACTATCTATATTGAGATTTGGTGCTCTGTTCTGGCCTGCAGGCATACATGCAGGTAGAACACTGTATACATAATAATGAATAAATCTTAAAAAAAAACAAACTCCAGTTACTATCCTCTATAAGCTGTGGGGGTGTCCTTCCTTTAGTGGTTTTATTTGTATGTATGTGTGTCTGTGTGGGGGTATGAGCATGTGAGTGCCAGTGTCCACTGAGGCAGGAGGCATCAGATCCACCTGCAGCTGGAGTTACAGTAGGTTGTGATCTGGCTAATACGGGTTCTTGGAACAGAACTTGGGTCCTTTGCAGGAGCAGTAATGGGCTCTTAACTGTTGTGCTATTTCCACAGCCTGTGTGCTGCTTTCACTTTTGTTTTAAAACAGGGTCCTGCTATGTTGCTCAGCCTGGACTCAAACTACTGGTCTCAGATGCACCTTCTGTCCCAGACTACTCAGCAGAAGCACCTTAGTCCCACCTACCTTTGTCTTTGCCCAATCTCAGGCCTCAGAATTTATTTAACTAGAGCACCATTTGTAGAAGTAAAGTATTTATATTAAATTATTTTAAGGATTAACACCGCTGACCAATTAATGATAATCTAAATACTATTAAATAATTTAATTATTTCTACATTAGGACATATAGATCAATATTCGAGCTTCTGCTCAGAATGTGTGTGACCCTGAATTCAATCCTGAGGACCTAAACCAAAAACTGTGTGGACACTGGATATGGTCATACATGCCCATAATCCTTCCTGCTGAGCAGTCTTGGTTGAACCAGCCAGCCAGAGTTCAGAAAGAGCTAAAAAGGGTGAGCTTATTCAGCAGTAAGTCTCAGAGGCTGAAAACATTCTAGGCCTAGATTAGCTTGTATGGAGGCAAGAAGCTTCCAGGACTAGGCCTAGGTTAGAGCTGTAGGCAGTAATCTTCCAGGACGACAATTACCTCAGGTGTATAAAAGTTACATTTATACTTCTCTGGCCTATGCACGTATTCTCTCTCTCTCTCTGTCTCTGTCTCTCTCTCTCTCTCTCTCTTACACACACACACACACACACACCTCATCAAACCATTTGGTAACTCCTCAGACACATAGCTAGAGGGATCCACTATGGATATGACTTTTCTTCCATTTCTAGTTCCCTTTCTACCTCTTCTTCCTTCTCTAAGTAATAAATTGTTTTAAAACGTTTCATAAGGACTGAGGCTGGAGAGAGACTCTGTGGTTAAGAATACTGTTTGCTCCTCTAGAGGACCTGGGTTCAATTCCTAGCACTCACATGGAGGCTCACAACTGCCTGTAACTCCAGTTCCAGGACACCCGACTCCCTCTTCTGGCCTGTGGGCCCTTGGTACATAGACACTCATAATTTTAAAAATGTATATATATATTTTTTAATTAAATAAGGGGCTAGAGAGATGACTCAGCTGTTAAGAGCATAAACTTCTCTGCAGATGATCTGAGTTCAGTTGTAAGCACTCACACAGGCAGCTCACAACCTCCTGTAATGGATGCTTCTGGCCTCTGTGGGCAACTATATTCATGTGTCAACTCCTATGAGCCAACTCACCAATCCTTGAAAGAGATTTTCATACTATTTCACTTAAGTCTCCCCTCTTCTCCACATACACATAATTAAGAAGTAAACTAAGGGACTGCAAAGATGGCTCAACAGTTACGAGAATATACGGCTCTTGCAGAGGACCTAAGTTTGCTTCCCGGCACCCATATCAGGTGACTCACAATCACCTGTAATTCTAGTTCCAGGGATATCAAATGGCTCTGGCTTCTGAGGGAACCTTCACTCATGTGTAAATACTTCCACACAGATACAAATAATAAAAATAAAATAAAATCTTTAAACAATAAAAATATGGTTGGGCATGATGGCACATGGCTTTAATCCAATCCTAGGAGGCAGAAGTAGGTGGATCTAAGTGAGTTTAAGGCCAGCATAGCCTATGTTATCATGTTCCAGAATAGTCAAAAACAGTGTAAAGGTTCCTTTTTAAGGACTGGCCAGTTGGCTCAGGGGGTAAAGGAGCTTGCTGTTGAGCATTATAATCTGAGTTCAATCCCTGAGACCCATATGGTGGAGGGAGACAACCAACTTCCACAGCTGCTTGTCCTCTGACCTCTATATATTGCAAGCACTTGCCCATGCGCGCACGCGGGCACACACACAAATAACAAACTATAACTCTGCTTCAAAAATACAAAAGAAGGGCTGGAGAGATGGCTCAGAGGTTAAGACCACTGGCTGTTCTTCCAAAGGTCCTGAGTTCAATTCCCAGCAACCACATGGGTGGTTCACAACCATCTACATCGAGACTGGGTGCCCTCTTCTGGCCTGCAGGCATATATGCAGGAAGAATACTGTATATATAATAAATAGATAAGCTGGGCATTGGTGGGGCATGCCTTTAATCCCAGCACTCAGGAGGCAGAGGCAGGCGGATCTCTGTGAGTTTGAGGCCAGTCTGGTCTACAAAGTGAGTCTAGGACAGCCAGGATGTTACACAGAGAAACCCTGTCTCGAACCCCCCCCCCCCCAAAATTTAAATATTTAATATATATATATATATATAAGAAAATCACAAAAGAAAAAAGTATGAAATTGAAAACACTTATAAACTCTTTCTTTTGGAGTAAGGGGGCTGAATCCAGGACTTCTGATGCTAGGCAAGTGCTCTACCCTGATATCCCTGAGCTACATCCCCAGCTTGGAAGTACTCATGAGGCTGGGAGATGCTCCATGGGCTTAAGTAGTTGCCATGCAAGCCTACTGACCTGTGTTCTACCCCTGGAATATATGGTGGAAGAACAGATGACTTCTGAAATTTGTTCTCAGGCCTCCACATGTGCATAATAGTAAGCATGTACTCACTCACGCATACGTGTACACACATGTAATAATAAAAAATATCAATGCAACTAGCATAGTGTTATATATACCCCCTAAGTAAAACATACACTCTACTATTAAGAAACCCACTGCACAAATTTGGTTCTTTTAAGATAGAAAAATAGTTAAAGACCATGTAAGTTATTTAATTTCAAAGTGGAGATGAAAGATCATACTTGCAAACAACACATTGTCTATGAAGTTGGAGAGCAGTAAACATGACAATAACAGAGTAATTTCTTGGTGGAGCTTTTACAAGGCGACGGAACTTGTCTCCATTCATTCTTATTACAGGTCTTTTATTGGTCCATTCCATCAACTGACTAACCTTCTCCGATAACACCATCTACAAAAGACAAAATGGGGATTTTGTTAATATACTCAACCTGGCATTTAAGGTTCCTTTAGCACATCTTGTTTATAATTGCAGCTACACAGGAAGTGAAAATAAGAGGCTCTCCTGAGGGCTGGAGAGATGGCTCAGTGGTTAAGAGCACTGACTGCTTTTCCAGAGGACTTGGGTTCAATTCCTAGCACCTATATGGAAGCTCACAACTGTCTGTAACTCCTGTTCCAGGGGATCTGACACCCTCATACAGACATACATATACTCAAAAGACCAATGTACATAAAATAAAAATAAGTAATTAAAAAAAGAAAAGAGAATCTCCTGAGTCCAGTAGCCCAAGACCAGCTTGGAGAACACAGTAAGACCCCAACCCCAAATATCAAGAACAAAAACAACACAAAGAGGTATGGTGACATATGCCTATTATCTGAGCACTACATGAGGTGGAGGGAATTATTAAGTTTGAGGCCAGTGTAGGATTCCTACCAAAACAGTATCTAAAACAACAGAAACAGCTGGTTATGGTAGCGCCCATGCCCTTATTCTTAGCACCTGGGAGAAGAGGCAGGTGGAGCTCTGAGTTTGAGGCCATCCTGGTCTACATATAGAGTCCTAGGGCAATCAAGGATATATAGTGAGAAACCTTGTTTCAGAATGAAGTGTTGGGGGTCAGAACAGTGAAAATACAATCCCTTATGAGAAACCATACCTTTATCTTCCCAGAATGTTTGAAAGATGTGATAATCTAGATAAGTTAAATAACATTTAAAAAAAACCAATTCTTTAAAAAAAATCATTTTATTTTTTAATTATGTGTATATGTCTGTGCATGCGTGTGCACACATCAGTGCAGATGTCCAGAGTCCAGAACAGATGTGGAATCCCCTGAAACTGGACTCACAAGCAGTTATGAACAGCCAGATAGGAATTCTGGGAACCATATCCAGGTCCTCTGAAATAACAGGAAGCACTCTTAACCACTAAGCCATCTCTCCAACCCAGGAATATAACACTGTAATAACTACTTTAAACTTTGAGATTTTTAAATTTTATGTGAGTGTTTTGTCTGCACGTATGAATGGGTAATATGTGTGTGTTTGCTACCCTCAGAGGTCAGAAGAGGGGTATCAAATTCCCTGGAACTGGAGTTAAAGGACAAATTAAAATTTACCATGCAGCAGGGCATAGTGGCACATGCCTTTAATCCCAGCACTCTGGAGGCAGAGGCAGGCAGATCTCTCTGAGTTTGAGGCCAGCCTGGTCTACAAAGTGAGTCCGTACAGCCAGGGATACACAGAGAAACCCTGTCTCGAAAAAGAAACAAACAAAAAAAAATATTTACCACGCAGGTTCTAGGAACTGAATGAATCTGGGTCCTCTACAAGAACAAATGTTCTTAACCACTGAGCCATCTCTCTAGCCCCACATCTTAATAATTCTTTGGCACTTTTTTTCACACAATTTTTAAAATCCTCTCTATTATTATATGGGTATTTTTAAGAGGTTTTTTATTTGAGTGCTTTGTCTGCATGTACACCTGCACACCTAAAGAGGCCATCAGACCCTATTATAGATGGCTGTATGTTGGGATGTTGCTGGGAAGTGAACTCAGAATCTCTAGAAGAACTGAGCTGCCAGTGCTTTTTTGTTTTGTTTTTCAAGACAGGGTTTCTCTGTGTATCCCTGGTTGTCCTGGACTCACTTTGTAGACCACGCTAGCCTCGAACTCAGAGATCCGCCTGCCTCTGCCTCCCGAGTGCTGGGATTAAAGGGATGTGCCTCTACACCCGACTGGCCAGTGCTTTTAATGACTGAGCCATCTCTCCACCCCTATAGGTATTTTTTTAATAAAAGATCTCACTATTCAGCCTTGGTTGTCCTGTAACTCTCTGTGTAGATTAGGCTGGTCTTGAACTCACAAAAATCTGCCTTTGCCTCCTTATTGTTGGAATTAAAGGTTTGGCCTTTTTGTGGTAGAGGTTTGGATATTTTTGGAAATACAGTTGTGTTGAATGAATGTGTAAGGCTTGTGAGAATGTGTGGTATAAGTTAGGCCTTTTATAGGGATTTTGGACTGGCAAAAACTGGTGTCTCTGAAAGTTATGGAGATGAAAACAAGGACTGCCCTGTTGAAGGGGCATGACTTGGGAAAGCCATCAAATGCAGGTAACCACAGCAATGAGAATACCCTCTGCATAGAATCTGAGATGTGACGATTTATAAGAGAAATCCACGTGGTCTTTCTCTCTTTCCTGCCCTCACCCACTGGGAACCCACACTGGGGAAGAGCGTAGCAAGGTACACCACTGGCATAGTTTGGACTGTGCCAGACCAATGCAAAGGCATGCCATAGACCTGCTAAGGGAAGTCCTTTGGAGGCATCTGCCTTGGTGCCCCAGAGTGCCAGAAAGGTGAGCGAGACATTGGAATTGGAAAGCTCTTTCTATAAGCTTTTGGACTTGATACTTCCAGGCCAGGGAGACTGTGGAGGCAATTCTTGGCTGATTGAAAGGGCTGCCCTCAGTTGGTGGTTGGAACACACTGACTTTATAAACTGGCCTTACAAAGTGACAAAATAAGCCCCAACAGACTTTAAGTTTCAAAGACCTGATGGGACTGCCATAAACCAGGCCATCCTGCTTGGACCTACTCTAAGAATACTAACATTCTTTTAAGAAAGTTAAAATGTTAGTTGGATGTTTTTAGGTAGATATTAGAGTGTTTTTAGATAGATTATAGATGATTAAGGTTTAGGTTATAGGATTTAGGTATTTTATAAGTGTATTAATATAAGTGTGATAAAAATATTCTGTTATAGGAGTGCTTTGTCTACCACTGAAAAAACGCTCATGAAAAGGGACATGAAAATCATCCTGATGATTGTCATCTGTGGGGAACATATTTATATCCTTTGATGGACAGACTCCTGGGAGAGCTCCTGATCTTGGTCAACAGGAAGTACCTTGGGAGGAGGGCATAAGGTTGGCCAATGAGAAAACATCCTGGTGCATAATTAGAGGGAGTATAAAAAGGAAGGCTGGAAAGTTGAGGGGGCCTTTTTGCTTGGAATTCCTGCTTCACTTCAAAAGAGTCAAGACCTTTTGCTGAAGGTTGTGGCTGCTGAGACTTGTTGAAGATTAACCAACAGTATAGGTTGGGCAGAGCCTAGGCTGGCTGAGCCCAGGTGAAGCCTCATTTGGAGTCGTAAAAGTCACTGCATCGAGGCAGTCCCTGGAGGGCAGCACCTGCCCCATGGAGGTTTGGCAAGCTCAGACAGACAGAACAGACTGCAGCCCCAGGTGAGGGTGTAGCAAAGGTCAGCTCCGATGTTGCAAGAGTACAGCATCAACCCTGTGGGGGTTCCAAGCTTGGGCAAACTTTCGAGACCACAGAACAAAGTAGGGGTCCGGCAAGTGCCATTGTGACACTAGAGGTGGA